>JBAFWW010001037.1:0-11914 GCA_036873685.1 Agapornis canus | reverse complement strand
TATAGGTGCTGGCGACTGACTGGGTGTGTTGGGAAGGAATGATGCCATACTCCCCTAACACATCTATTTTAAAGCATCCTTGACAAGTCTGGCAAGCCCCCTACCAAAATGGCTCTTCCACTTCTTTATCAGAGCAGCTCCACAGCCCGCAGTAGACCTGGCCTCCTAAACTGACTCCCCATGCTCTAGATAGCCAAATCACTGACTATGGCACCACCCTTCTAACCATCTGTTAACCTGCCAAATCCACCTAGCCTTTTTAAGGTCCTCTCCTTTATCCTGGAGAATTGATGAAAAGACTGACTGAGCTCCAGAAGCCCTAACCACCTCTCCTGGGGCTCTGTAGTCCTTCTTAATGTTCTCTGGGCTACTGCTGTCTGTATCACTAGCGCCCACATGGACAACTAGAAGTGTGTAATAGTGGGACTTACTAGACCAGGCAACCTGTCTGCAACATCCCTGATCCGATCTCCTGGTAGGCAACACACCTCCCTTGAGAGTGGGTCAGGCCAACAGATGGGTGACTTACAATGAATGCTTGAGGCCCCTGCACAGTTTGGGCCTGAAGCAAGCAGTCCTGCTTCCTCTCAGCTTCCCTGACATCTTTTAGCCTATTGACACTATTTCCTCCCACCCTGCAAGAAAGACTCTGTAAATACATTCTGTATGACAGCCACAGATACAACCAGGAAACCCCCCCTGTAATATTCGACAATAAAAGACCATAGGAGACTCTGAATTCTCTCAGGACCCCTTTAACTTTTGAAGAGATTTGTTGAACGTAACCGCACACAGAACTCAGTGGCTTGCGTTAATACTGTACCTGGTGGGCAAAAACAGGAAAAAGTAGGCCCTAAGCAAGAAAGTATTTGGAAACAGCTTTTATAAAGTCTTAATTTCTCCCAGCATTTTTCTCTTGCAAGCTTTTAGAAAATTATTCTTTTGAAGTTATGTAGAAGAAAAATGGGCTCAAACAGCAAAATCACAAAGGGTTTACAGAAGAGGAAGAAATCTTCAATCTTTCTTCTGTTTCCCTCTTCTACCAATCTATCTATATATACACCCACTGTCTGCTGGATTACCTGCTAAAAACAGTAGTTAAAATCCCAGCATCTAAACTTGAATGTTGATTTCCTTATAGCATGTAAGTGCTATGAGAAGGAAGAAAGGCAGAGACAAGTTTTGTCTGTATCTGGTAGTAGCTCTTGTTTAATTTCGGTGTATTTCTGAAAGCCTCAGCAAAAGGCAGGGCAACTATTTAACAACTGCAATTTACAACAGTTTTACTACGGATTGGTTCAAGTTCAAGGCATCAGTTCTACCACGTTCATCCTTCTTCCTTCTCTTCCCCATCCCACTGTGTGAAATAAAACACACTAGCTTTAGGGACCTCATTTTACTTCGCACCTGGGCCAGGCTGAGAACCATCATATGATGGACTACTGTGGTTCATCTGGCAAGCAGTAACTTATTAAACCAGAGTAGTTCAGTAGCTGTCAGTCATAATCATTCTCTTTAAAAGTGACTTAAATATTACCTATATGGAAGCATGACCTACAAGGTGTTAATATTAAATGTTAATGGCTGAAGTAAGTTTATGAACAAGACTTTGGAGTTCTTAGTTGACTAAGTTAATCTGGGTTTAACCATATTATGGCTATAGAAAATATATTTCTTTAATTAGCATGGCAAAACTTATAAAACATTTCAGAAATATCTGTGCCTATTTTGTCCTATCTAAATACAGGTCTCTATAAGTAAGACAATCGTTATTTGTATTAACATAAGCAATGCATTTCAGGAGATGAAATCTGAGCTGAAGATGAAATATGATGCCCAGGTTACCTTGTACAGAAGTTACCGAGTAGGAGACCTTCCTGACATCCAGATTGAATACTGCAGTCTCATTGCCCCTCTTCAGGGCCTTGCCCAGGTCTGTCTGCTTCTGTTTGCTCTTCAGAGGTCACTGGCCAAGTTTTCTGTCCTTGTGAGGAAAATGACATTGAAAAAAAGCCTTTAAATATCAGGTGAAGCCATCTGTCTGCACACACAGTCTCATCTCTCTGTGTTAGCTGCCTCAGTGTTAGGTCCTGGTCACCTCGCACATCGATGTTTTCTTTTTCCTGAAACCCTCTTCACTGGCAGTGTTGTCCCTAAGATGGTATTGGGTGTCTGATTCCTGTAGTAGAAACTGTGAATATGTGAGAATTCTAAATTTCCTCCTTTTCACCAACACTCTGACCTGAAACCCACATTGTCTTGGAGGTTGTTTATTTGTAATAATTAAGATGGGGTTTAAATGGGCAATACAATAATTACCAGCATAGGTGGGATGCATGCCTGACTAATTATTCCACTCCCAAAGACTGTCCACGTAGGGATTAGGTACAGGGTGGGTCATACCTTTTATTTTTATTTATTAGCTTATTGTGTCACAGCAAAATTCAGTGGCCTTATTGCTTTTGTGGTAATTTGCAGAAAGATCCAACATTTGCCAAACAGCTCTTCAGCAGTTTGTTTTGTGGAATTTTTCATGAGGTAGAAAAATCTAAAACTCCTTCTGAGAAAAAAGCCATCATCCAGAAGCTGCTGAACAACTTCAATAATTTCCTGAGTATGAGCCTGTCTTACTTCCCACCATTCATTGCATGCATCCAGGTAAATCCTGCTATATGGCATGAAAGTAACTGAGTAGAACGTCTTTGTCTGAATGTGTGATAAACCCAGGGGTCGTGAAGGTTAAGTACTGTTACTGGAATTTAGACAGAGATGGAAAGAGAATTGTTAATCGAATGGATATTTCAAGTGATTCTTGCTAAGGTGATCAAGGTAATGCATGCCTCTGAACTGATTTTTCAAGGCTTCTGCAATTTCTGATTTGTAGAGTTTGAGTCACCTTTTAATGTTTTAATTGCATCAGCAACAAGAAGAGACTTGATTTGAAATGAAAGCCACAAGAACAATTGAAAGGGATATGTGGGTGTGGTGCTTATCTCCCTGTTTCTGGGAAGTGCTTACTGATAGAATACTTTGATGTCTTTAGGATATCAGTAGCTGTCAGACTGTTTGTGGTTATCCTCTTACTTATTTTTGAAACTTAGGCCCCTGAAGTACTTGTCTGCAGGTTTTCAGGAAGGAGGGAAGGATTCACTCCCACCAAAGGGCGAGTGGGTGCACCACAGCCATTTCACTGGAAAGAAAACACAAGCCTTTCTGCTGTGGGAACATACTGTGTGCTAGTGAAACAGATTGTGAACTTCATGTTTTACCCCAGTTTTCAGGGTGCTTGTCCAGGCACCTGTTACATGCCCATTTTCACTATGTTTAATGTTTTGCATCAACTGTGTTGATCTTAATGTTGCATCTGATTTGTAGCTCTCAAAATAATCCCTGTCTGAGTGGCAGGTGATGTCTTCTTTCTGTTATGGAAATCTAAGTAGTCTGTGACAGTAGATGTCATTTGTAATCCAGGAGGAGTGTCTGGTTTGGACTAGCTTTTTGAACCATGACTTTGCTTCTTAGTACTTGTATTTACACATTTGAGAAAATACAATTTCTTGTTTACTTTTTTTTCTGTGCAGCTGCATGAAAGGTCAAATGCAATGGGGATTTTTCTGGCCTATCTTGGTATTTTTTGAGCCAGCATCTCACAATAGCTATGTGTTAATATTCCCTCTAGACATTCCATTGTTGGTTCTCTGTCTTGGTAATGTTATTTGTGTTGAATTGTGCTGTCTATTAGAGCCTATTGATAACACTGTTGTGTTAGCTGTTTTTTTTTTTTTTTCTGGATAAATGTAAAAAAAAGACTCAAAAATAGCTAAGTTACAATTAGTCAAACATGTCATTAGTCAAGAGTGATAAGAGCATCTCATTACCATCCCTATTCAATAACAAAAGATCAGCAGCAGAAAGGCAAGCCTCAGCCTGTCTGTTTGAGCATCCTGCATAACAGTGAGAAGAAGTCTTTTCCCCAACAGGGTTTAGAGTTTGTGTTGATCCATGGAGAGGGTGAGTCTTGGCACACAATGCCGGGGCTGTCATTCAGCTCCCAAAGGCTGTCCTAATGTCTTGGCCATTGGAAATGCAGCTTCTATTTCCTATATACCAACAGTATGAGAAATACGGGCTTGTTTCAGAGACACTTCCTACTTCTGGTTCCTTGGCAGGTTCAAGTCCCATCAGGAGAGTAACTTGGTGATTAAAAGAGCTGGTTTTGCCTACAGGTATAATCTTAAAATTTAATATGGGGCTCTGATATTGGCTTTCAGGGCAGACTGAAAACCAGCTGAAATACTGAGAAAGAAGTTAACTTCACTAAAATTTACATAGACATCATAGAGATACCTGGCCTCTGGAAAACATATATTGCTTTATAAATATCGTAGCTGTCAGACCAGGTCGGATGCAATGCATCCTAGTCTTTAAACACATGGTGCAAATAAAGTGCATACAGAGCAAGAAAGAACCCTCTGCTTTCAAAAGATAAGTTAATGGTCACAAAAATGCACTTAATAGATATCTCCTTTGGTGTGGGATGATGTGTGTAAATTTTGAGTTTATATTCATTCTGTGGACATTCCATTCCATTTGCACAATTCTCACACTTTTTCCTAGGCATCCCTGAGAAAGGGCTTATGGTCTTACCTTAGCCAAGCTGTTCTTATGGTTTTAGATTGTGCAGTTGGCACTGTGTCCCTGACATAACCCCTAAAAGTTTGCAGTCACGGAATGTGTGCCTGTAAGTAGAAGTGTCTGGTGCACATGTGCAGTTTCAGCTGCTAGTTGAAACTGCCTTAATAGCACGTGAACTATATGCTTAACCCTTCCTTAGGAACCACCTGCTCTGTAGCTCAGGAAGCTACAAGAAACTGGTTTTTTTTTATTAGAGTACAAATTTATTGGTGTGAGAGTCTCAACTACACAGACTGTGTAATGAATTTGCTTATGCCAGATGCCTATTCTGCAGGTTTTGTGGTGGTTGCCATTTATCATTTATGATGTTTTTTATAATGAAAAAAATTTTACAATGTTAAACTTTTATAATGTTAAAAATTTTCTTTTTTTTTTTTCTGTTTGGTTAAGCTATTATTGCAGCTTTCCTTTTGGTTCTTAAGTGGAAAAAAAAATTGGCTTTAATAAACCCATCTCCTACTTTCTTGATATATTTACCTGTATTTGGGATAATTGAACTATTTAAAAGAACCTTCAGGTGAAGAGGAATGTTTATGCCTGAAAATGAGGTTATTCTGTATTTGGACTGATGTTAAATATGGTAAAGGTCTGCTAGGAATATTGCCATGCCTTTAAATGAGGCAGAACTAGATGAACGCAACGCTAAATGAATCTATAAGGAAGCAGTGGTATGCTAAAACTGGGAAAGTGTGTGGAAGGAAAGCCTCCAGCTCAGAGTAGACATCATGATTAATCTTGCTTTTCAGCTTATGGCAGAAATGCACCGCTCAATATGTTAAGTGAAATGCACTGTCCCCCACTGCCCATGTGTTTCTGTTGAGAGAGTTGTCCTGTGCCCTGGAGACAGATGAAGTAGAGGAGTTATTCTCTGCTGTTCTCTGTCCAAGCAGCAGCAGCACAGAAGAAAATTATTCCAGTTTTCCCAGAGTTGGGGACTTCTGGAGATTTAACAGTTTATTTCCAAAGTTTGCACTGTAAGAAAAAGGATACCAAATACTTGATCTCTAAAAGGTAACTATCAGCATAGTTTCAGACCAAGTAGATGCTTGTTTGTTTGTTTTGTTTCATTTTATAGGAAATAAGTTACTGGCACAGAGAGTTATTAGAACTGGATTCAGCTAACGTGAGCACAAGCTGCCTTGCAAGTTTACAGCAGCCAGTGGGCATCCTTCTTCTGGAGCACGCCCTGATGGCTCTATCCCCTGTGGAGGAGCCCCCACCCAAGCGGATGCGCGGGAGGACAGAGCTTCCCCCAGATGTGATCAGATGGATTGAGCTTGCCAAGTAAATTCTTGTTTGAGATAATTTACTCCCATTTAGGTTTGCTTTGTGAAGACCTGTGCCTTTATGGCTCCTGGGATTTCTTTTTTAGTCTTTCCCTCTTTGAGAGTTAGATATGCTTTTACTTTCTTGTCAGCTGATTACTATCTTTCAGTTAGAGCAGTTAGACTTAACAGCTGTGCACCCTGATGATGCTATCAGACTGCTGAAAAACATCTTGTTTGTAGCTTTTCAACTGCAGGAGTTTCCACAGTTCAGGTATTTCCCTGCAAGATGAAGTTTTTCTATTTAAATATATATTTATGATCTTTAATATAAGAGATACATTTTTTTTAAGTACAAGCCAGTAGTATTACTGCTTAATGAACTGATGATGACTTGACTGATGGCTTGGCTTCACTGGCGAAGATTTGGGGAGGGCTTTAACAACACTTACTACAAGCACAATGACCAAGGGTATGTGGGATATGCAAATCTGGTTGGAAAAAGGTTGCTTAGGCAATTAGGCAGTGTCTGACCAGTACAGTCATCTCCTGAGCAACCTCAAGCTACCCATGCGCCAGTCCACCCACATGCAAGGCTGGATCTGCAGCTTGCCATGCACCTTGTCACCTGCTGTTTCGACCCTCGCCTGTTCATACAGACAAGTGACAGTGAGACCTGCCAGCCTGCACCGTGGGTTTGTTAGGGGAGGCGCAGCTTGTGCAGAACTGGCCTCACTCTTTACACCTGAGGTTTAACTGCCATGGCCTAGCAGGCTAAGAAGGTGAAAGCTAAGTCCTCACATCATAGGTTTTGTAAGAGTGTCCTTCTCTTCGATGGAAGACCTTACAAGGTTGGATGAGCTCCATCAGCCTGGGACTGAAGATAGGGAGCTTTCCTTCTATGAGGAAGGCCTGTCTTCGCTACCGAAGATTCAAGAAGGGCTTTAACCCACATGCTCTGAACAAGACTCTCATTTCCTGGGTCAATCTTGAGCCATCGATGACACAACAGCACAACATCAAACGTCTAGGCAGGATTCTGACTTACAGGCGTCCAGTCATAAGCCCATAGATGGGAGCCTCAGCCAAGCACACGCACCAGGGGTCTGAACCTGCAGCTCCTCTTATACTGAAGCAGGATTACTATTGCAACAACACAACATCAGGAGGGTAAAACTAACCTATCTCACAACAGTCTAAACTATGTTATTAAGACTCAAGTTGGTATCTCATTTATATTGCCTCACTTACTTTCCCATCCTCCCCTCCAGTTACGATGTATTGTCCATCTGGAGAATATGCTAATGAAACCATGCTGTTGAAATGTCCCTGCTGCTTCAGCACGTAGGACTCGCTTTGCCATTCCCACACCAGCAGCTGACCCAAACCTGTAAATGCAGGAGAAGGATTAACCAGAATTATGAATACAATGACCCTGCAAATGCAAGCATAAAAAACCCAAAAAGTTTGATACATACAGGCTGCATTAAGCATCTATCAATACTAACAAAAGCC
Organism: Agapornis canus; assembly: GCA_036873685.1. Classification (NCBI taxonomy): domain Eukaryota; kingdom Metazoa; phylum Chordata; class Aves; order Psittaciformes; family Psittacidae; genus Agapornis; species Agapornis canus. The sequence goes on along the minus strand of JBAFWW010001037.1, from coordinate 4,439 downwards.
TTTTCCCTTTTATAAGTTCAAGGCAACTTTCCTCAAAAACCAGGAGCTGCTACTTGCATTACCATTCTCAATTCTACAACAGCAATGCTATCTACCAGATGATAAATTAGATGGAAAGAAAGGTAGGGCTGCACATACAGGTATAAAATCTTGATTACCATGCAAACCATTATGGACTGGGTAGGAATGCTGGAACATACAGGCGGCTTTGAAAAAAGGCATGTGCAAGAAGTGGCAAAGGAAGAGAGACTGAGCACAGAACAAAAGCATATTATAAATTATGAAGGCTATAGGCTTTATCATAATTCTGCTAGAGTTTTCATATATGACACATCCTTTCTTTTTGCCTTCCTCAACACAACACTTTCCTGAATCACAAGAATTCTGTGAGGAGAAACTGATTAGGGATACTTGCTTTACTATACCTACACACTACAGAGATGAGACTATAAATTATTAACAAAACTAAAATTTGGAGCTAAGATGAGCAAGAGGAATTAGGGCTTACATGCCCACAGTATTCCTCGTTTTTCCATGAATACAGACCAAAAAACTTGACAAACCTGAACATCCAAAGGCAATCCAGTCACCAGTACAGTTGATAGAAACAGAAGCTATCCTTTGGTCTGAAATACTAAAGAGAGAATCACTCAGTTAACAAACTTGTGCTTTCATGCCCTGTGTGATAAAACTTCACATGTGGGGTTTATTACCTGTCTTCAAGCAAGTTCTTTGACTACTGAACTTTTGTATTACTGTAACATCAAAAACTTCACACAAATTCTTGCCTTGTTATACTTAAAAACATCAAACAGGCAATACTGCCTTATTCAGAATGAAGACACAATATCCACACACCAAACAAAGATGCACTTGCCAGCACAGAGTAAAACTCCCCACGTTCAAGAAAAAGAAGTATTTTTTAAGCAGGGACATTATGCATTCTTAGCATCACAGAGAGATGGAAAAATTTTTTTTCAACTTAGAGACAATTTACAGATATTACATATGCAGAACTTCCCCCTTTCCTCCAGTATTGTCTTTACTTTCTACAAAGAGCTGAGAACAAAGTTCACAATATTAAAGAAACCTATAGCCAACAACTATGTATGCAGGAGTTCCTCACTGAAACTTTTCCACAATAAGCTATGGACAGCAGCTGTATGGTATTTATTAGGTACATCAAACTATGATTCTGCCTTTCCAGAAATTACAATACTAAATAGACACTCCTATTTTAAGATTTTTGTGCTCTGATTATTCATCCTTCAGCATTAAACATGGTTATTTCTCAAATAAGAAACCTCCCTAAAAAACATATCCCCAACACAAAACCAAACCAACCCAAAACCCAACAACCCCATACCTCACCTCAATGAGTGGATCAGATTGAAATCTGGAAGCTCATGAAGGTGAAAAATTCCAGAGGCAAAACCAGTGACTAAAATGTGTGTTTTCTTGTGATAGGCTGCACATGTCAGGTTATTAAAATCTCCTTCCTTATTGAAAAAATACCTGGCATCAAAAAAATTAGAAGCAAACTGAATGTAAAAGAAAAACATGCAATTACAAATGCATTTCAATATAGGTCAAATAATTCCGATCAAGGTATTCTACAATAAAACTAAAAAGCAGTAGTTCCAGAAATTGCTAAATATATGTACTTCACATAGCTATTGAAAGCCAATTCTCTTCCTCAATGTTTACAGCTGCTACAGTAATCTGATTATCAGAAGGGATACCTGATCACACACAGTGGAAGGAACTGCACTGTGCATTTCCTATGATCTAATGCCTTAATGTGGATGGCTTCCTGCATTCACTAGTTACCTTTCTGTATGCAATTTTCAGAGGAATTGAATTTACGGAATTGAAGCAACAGTCATAAATACTATTGCTTAGAGAAGGTCTTCTCAGTTTGTAGCTATATCCCTTACTGGAATTAAACAGATAAGTACCACACGATAGTCAAAGAAAAAGAGTATCTGAACATTATCCAACGGAAGTATACTCTGGATTCCTTCAGTCTGGAAGTGATGTTCACCAAGGCTAATCCCACCATGGGTTGGGGTAGGGTACGTAATTTATACCTCCTTGACAGTCAGACTGAGAACAGAAGCCTGACATCAGGTGATCCCAGACTGCCCCTACATGCATCCCTTTAACTCCACTGACAAGAGATTGCCTATGAACAATGATGTCACTACCTTACAATTCTCTTTGTAAGCCACACCTCCTTTGATATTGACAGACATGGAGATCCTTCCAGAAAGCATCTCCAAAGTGTTCACCAAAGAGGCTGATGAACTATCTTTATCAAACACTGCTGTCACCTCTTGAAGTTAACCAATCTCTTGCAAGAACTTGAAGTCTCTAGACTTGAATCACTTACTTTGCAACACGTGAATATTTAACCTTTTCTCTAGTCTCTTGTTCACTGGGATTGGCTTTTCCATGAATTTCTTCACCCTTTGACTCTTCAAGAAACTCTTCATCATCTCCTGCTGCTTCCTTTTCTCTTGCTGCATTTTTAGGGGGCATGGGCTTCAAACCATCAAGCTCTGTATCACACTGCCACACACAGAGAGCTGCATCCTGGCTAATTGTGTACAGCTAAAACACAAACACAGAATTACTGTACAATACCTGTGTTTTGTACTCTGCTGTCCTGTTACAAATACAGACAAGCAGAACAGTTAGCAAATCTGCACTCTATTATTATAATACATTACTTAGTCCTCTAGAACTCAAGGTGCTTTCAGAAAAATTCACTTGCCCCAGGAAGTGGTGATTTACTTTACCTGCCCTCAGGTAATTTTTGAAAAGACCAATGGCAATTTGATTACCAGTTACCATTACAGTCAATTATTTTTTCATATTAAAACTGTTATTTTTGGAGGGAGTTATATTAAGTAATTTACTCTCCCTCCTACAGTTTACTTCTTCAAACACTCACGGTGTTGTAAACTCCCAATCACAGCTGAGGAGTTGAGACATATTACTTACAGATTTTCTAAATTCTGAGATATTATCAAAACAGTCATCATCCTTACCTATAGATGAATTTTATTATTAAAATAGTTGAAGCATAATCTTAAAAACATTGTGTGATTATACATACATCTAGACTGTTCTCTTCAAAAAAGCAGGCTACTATTACATCCTTGTGCCCTCCAAGTGAGTAGTATATCAAGTTTGCCCATCGTTCTGCTCCAAACACCCATGTAGACATGTCCTTGCTCCCTACTGCGAAACATCTACAAAAGAAAAGGCAACCTGAATTAGAATACTGGTTTGCAAAACTTTTCATGGGGTGGAGAACATCATGAGCAAGAGCCAGTCATTAATTTAAAAGTAATTTTACACACAACAGAGCTTTAAACTGAGGTTGGCAACTCTAGCAAAGGTAGATGGACTGCTTGCATTCCTAACATAGGTTCCTTTTATACATAACCAGGCATTTTCAAGCAAGAATCCATTGTTGATCCTTGTACATTTCATACTTTCTAGTCTGCCTAAACACATTTTTCTTAATTCAACACAGAATGAGAATCAGAAGAGCCAGAAAGAGTTTTTAAAGCTAGTACAATACTAAGCAAAGAAAATGGACTGCAAAACGCACACAAGTACTAGCAACATGAGCAGGAAGACAGCACTTCAGTTTAACAACTCACTTGGAATCATCAGTCCAGTCAATACAAGTTGTTTCATCGTATGGACCATAGTAAGTTTTGTCCAGAACAAATGCATTGAATTCTCTCTTCTTTCCAGGAGCATGGTACATGAGAGCAACATTGTCTTTTGTAATCACAAATTTCCTGTCATGTGTGGGGAGAAATTGCACACAAAGCTGTTAAAGCAAACAATTGTTCAGTACAGACTGCAATACAATGAAACAAAACTGTTAAAAATGGTTACTGTGCTATTGAAATGATAAATATAGACTGCTTTTGAATGAAAAACAAAAAGTAATTTCCAGGTTGTTATTACCCCCCAACTTACATGATGTAAGAAAGAAAACTTTCAGTAAAAAGTTGAATAATGAAATACTTGCTCTCCGATTCTCACAAAGGAAAAAAAGTTCAAACATTCAAACCAGGATATTCTATTTCAACCTCTCTTCACCTTCACATATCAGTCACTTTCAGCAACACAAGTATCTGCACCCCCGTTACACGTATCTTTTAATCTGCTTCTGCTGCCAGTATAATTCCCTAACATAGAACTGTGATTCCAACTTTTAACACAAAAACCTCATTCAGGATCACTTTCATAGAATCATAGAATAGTTAGGGTTGGAAAGGACCTTAACAGGCTGGGAAAGTTGGGGCTGTTCAGCCTGAGGAAGAGAAGGGTGTGTGGAGACCTCATAGCAGCCTTCCAATATCTGAAGGGGGCCTATAGGGATCCTGGGGAGGGACTCTTCATTAGGGACTGTA
>JBAFWW010001024.1:16941-31296 GCA_036873685.1 Agapornis canus | reverse complement strand
GATGCTGGGGAGGGGCTCTTCATTAGTGACTGCAGTGACAGGACAAGGGATAATGGGTTCAAACTTGAACAGGAGAGGTTTATATTTGATCTAAGGAAGAAATTCTTTCTTCTTAGGGTGGCATTCATTGTTAACAGGATAGACGAGTAATAAGAGAACTGAAATCTACTGTCTCATCTTGTTTGCACCCTAGAATGGTGCATGTAGGCATGACAAAGGGGCAGCACACAACTTCCCTAGCTTGTAACTGCTTTTGCTGGACCTACCTCCATGCTATGTATTAACTAGTACTGTTTTCATGCTGAATGTATAGAAAGAATTGTATGATTTCTGGTGACCAACTTCCCTTTTCAAATCAAAGTAACAGAGAAATGAGAGAAAAATCCTGGATGCTATAAGAATCCAGTGTTTCTCCTAAATAAACTTCTAGCCTTAATACAGAGACAGTTGTTACTCTGGAAGGTTATTTTCCCCTGTCAATAGAAAAGGGTAGTACATCAACATTCTGCTGAATTTAGGGTGTTTGATGCTGTTTTGAACTAGAACTCTTGTTTTATCTTCAGGAACCAACCAAATAATTGGGCAACTTGGAAAGCTTTTGTCCTTTCTGTCATAGGAGTCAAGCACATAAGTTGAGTTTTGAGCTATGTCTTCATAATTAAGTACTGTTTTGAAGCAGGAGTAGATCTGTAGAGTGAAATGGCTAATGCCAAGGACTAGATATTCACAGTGGCTTTCAGGGGTTTATTCAGGCTAGCTCTGCTCTTGCACTGTGAAATAATTGTATTCTTCTGCTTCAGATTTATTTTTGGAAATCTTAGTCTCAGTGGGATTGGAAGGATCAGGAAAGATCTCTGTTTAATTTGACAAATTAATCATACCATAATTTATATAAGAAAGTTATGTTCAAACATATTAGAAGTATTTTGTAAAGGTAATCAGGTATTTAAAACAGTTTTGTACCATTGTATTCAGATGTTTCCTACTATTAGAACAATTTTTTATCCTCAAAAATATATATGTAGAAAACCTACTGCCTTTAATGCATATTTTGATGATTAAACTTTGAAATATATGACATAGCCAAGTGTTTTCAAGAAAATTGACACAGTTAATGATGATGATGTCAAAATCACCAGATATGGCACAATCTTTGTGCCTCTCAGAATGTGTTTTTTCCATGTTGCCTGTAGCATCTTCATTGACAGCCATTCAGCTATCAGAGATTCTTGTGTAGAGCTGAATTAATCTCTTATCTTGAATGTCTCCAGTAATTGGAATCAAATGCTGTTTTTTAAAAAAGGTTAAAGATAGTGCAGATAGTGCTAGGCTACAATGGGAAATGCTTACTGTTGATTTTTCTAAAGATTTTCTGATTTCCCACTGAGAATGGTGCATGTGTATTTACTGACACTTCTCACCATTCCAGTGTTTCACCAACTATTACAGAAGTTCGTGACTGAGTGAAAGGTGAACTACTTGTCTTTGATGGTTCTAAAACACTGCAAGGAGATACTTGCAAGTTGCCTGTATTTATGAGAAATTCATGTTTATATCATACAAACACATTTCAGTGTGTGGTAGAGTAAGGGGCACAGACAACCTGCAAATGTAATTAAACGGGACTTTATAATGATGCACATCTATATCAGTACCCTTGGTGCCATAATGATGCTGCTTGATGTCTTCACAAAGTTGGTCTTTGCTGCTAAGATAGTCCAGCACCTCCTCTGCCACTTTCATGTGTCTGTACTTGTGATTTCTTTGGTACTTACAATGGCTGTTGCCTGACCTTGTGACAAGTTAGTTCATGCAACAAGTCATCCCTGAAATAACTCATTATTTTGCTGGATATTTATATGTTTATATTTTTGAACAAAGTTAAACTTAAGTCTCCAAAGCCTGTTTCTGGACTTAAATACAACTTAAAATGTTTCAATTATGCTAGCTTTCTTTTTTTTTCTTTTAGCATTTACTTTTATATGTCAAGTGGATTTTAAACATCCTGAAAGAGCATTTGCTTCATCAGTCAGTTCAGCATTATATTATTTGCACATTAAAGTCTTAATGTTCTTGTCACTTTTTGTTTCTTTATTTTTTACTGTTTTAAGTTTAAATCAATTTCTGTTTAATAGTTTTCTTATAACATTTCTGACCCATTGTAAAAACTAATGCCAGTTATATGGATAGTGAATGTCCTCTGGATTTATTCTTCCACATTTCCAAATATATTTGCAGAAAGGGGAAGAACTTGTGTGTCCTTTCTCAATAAGCTGAGCTGTATTTCGTAGTTAAAACATTAGATTTCATGGTATAGGATATGTATTGAGTTTACTTTTTAAATGTTGACTAAACCACTGTAGAGCAGTAGACCCTGTTATGAAAAACTGAACACAAAAAATATAAGATTTTATCTTTGCAGAGTTCTGGAGTTTTTCTAACGCAGTGGTGGAAAAACACACAAACTGGCTGTACACATCTGTGGCCGGTGAGAAGATCTTTAGTTTACAGTGTTTTTATGTGATCCTGATACACGGCCAAAAGATGAATGTTATGTCTTTGAAAAGTGTACATTGTGGATCATATCTTAGCTTTAAGAACTTGGCATGGGGTTCTGGAGGCAGAAAGACGTTTAACAGTAAATATTTTCATTGTACTTGCTGTAGGACTTGTATCCAGCAGTGAATCACATCCTAAGTTGATCTGCAAAATATTCTTCCATTATTGGCAATCCTGTGAGTGGAAATGTAGATACATAAAGGCCATCATGTTCCATGAGTCATGCGGTTGACATGCCAGAGGCACAGGATGCCATTCAGAGGGACCTCAACAAGCTTGAGAAGTAGGCCCATGTGAACCTCATGAGGTTCAACAAGACCAGCACAAGGTTCTTCACCAGGGTTGGGGCAACAACAGGCTGGGAGATGAAGGGATTGAGAGCAGCTCTGAGGAGAAGGGCTTGGGGATTCTGGGGGATGAAAAGTGGACATGAGCTGGCAAGTGTGTGCTTGCGGCCCAGAAAACCAACTGTACCCTGGGTTGCATCAAAAGAAGGGTGACCAGCAAGTTGAGGGAGGTGATTCTGCCCCTTACTCTACTCTTGTGAGATCCCATCTCCAGTACTGCATTCAGTTCTGGAGACCTCAGCATAGAAAAGACATGGACCCACACAAGTGAGTCTGGGGGAAGGCCAAGAAGATGATCAGAGGGCTGGAGCACCTCTTCTGTGATTGAAACACTGGCAGAGTTTGGGTCGTTCAGCCTGGAGAAGAAAAGGCTCTGGGGAGACCTTTTATTGGCTTTTCCATATTTAAAGGAGGCTTATAAGAAAAATGGCGAAAGGCCATTTTTGTAGTGTCTGTTGTGATAGGACACGGTAGTTTTAAGCTGAAAGAGAGTGGATTTAGACTTTAGATTTAGAAGAAATCTCAGAGAAGTGGTATTTTAAAAACAGGCTTTCTTAATCCCTGTTTAAAATTCAGTCATTCTAAAAGTTCTAAGTTTCTATGGTTCATGAACAATCTGAAATTTAAACCAGTAAAAGCAGCTGACATTTAACTCACAGTTCCTGGAAAAATTATTCTAAAAATGACAATGCAATATATATTGCATGTTTGTATTCATTTTATATAGAATGTATAAAAAGAGAATGTCGGAAAAGAACAAAAGGGCTTGAGCTAGGAAATTCAGAGTTCTGATCCAAGCCTCTGGAGTTTCCTTGCGTGAAGAGATTTTAATCAAAATCAGATTTTTCCTGAGAATTTCCCTTGTGGATTTATTCTTTGTTTTCACCTGACAGATCCTTTGCAGCCCTGATTGATAGAGCTGAATTTTGAAGTAGGCAGCTATAACCCAGATGGAATCTGGTTTTCTTCTCACTCTTCTGCCTTTCTCTAAGCTGTGTTATCTGGAGCGTTTCTGCAGACAGACCATCTCAACATCAGAATGGAGTTATGTTCAAATGCAAGGAGAAGGAAAAGTGGCAACTCCATCAAGTGATTGATCTGATTTCTCCAATACAGTCTCCATATATAAGGAGACTCTTTAGTTTTAGTGTTCTGTGAGGGAAATCTTTACACTGTTTAGCTCAAAGATTCCAATTCAGTAACTGAATCACACTTTCAAGGTACTTAACTCTTTCCATTTTATTTTTAAGAAAATTTAGGCTTCTACAGTAGCATTCTCTTGAATATACCTTAGGTACATACTTTAACAAGACAGAGGTAGGAATGTATTAGCTCCTGTGCCTCATCCTTTTGACCACCTCTGCTAGTCTACTGATATTTGATGAAGGTTGTATATTTTCACCTTTAGGTATCGAATTATATTGCTGTATTTCTGAATATATCTTTAGAGCGAGCTGTTACCAGAGATTTCTTAAAACTGTCTGGAGGTTCATGTTAATATCGTGAGACTTTGGTATGCTTGGGGCATTATTTCCCTGGTATATATTAGGGGTAGCTGAATTTTCTAGAACTGTTTCTGCATGTCCTTGAAATAGACTTTTCCTGCAGTGTGTCCAGGTGTTTCTTAAAGCATCATGGAGGATGGCATATGTTAAATAACAATGAGAATAAAAAGAGACAAGTCCCAGATAGAGAAGTGGAACACAGAATATCTCAGAAATAATAAAAAGTTATGTAGTTCCATTCCTTCCATGATATTAAATTCACATTGTGACTCAATCAAAACCCCAGATGGCTCTTTAATAAGCAATTTATTAGTATTTCCACCAATACAATCTGAATATCTCAGAGTGCAAATAATTACAAAGCAAAATTATCTTTGGGGCAAAATCAAAATCATTTCATGAACAAAAAATTTTGCTGAAGTAGGTTGTTGCTGAATTAATGTCTTCCTTGCTGCAGGAACCATGTTGATTCAGAAAGCAAATTTAAAAAGGAGTTCTTTAACTATGGAATGGGACTGAATTCCATGAAGTCAAAAAAGGATTTATTCCTCCTATAGCCTAAGATATATTTCTAATTATTAAAAAATTATAGTAACAATAATGCATTCTGAAGAGGCACCACTTTTGAAAGCAATACCTACCTCCACATTTCATCACTGAGTTTATCTTCTGTCTGCAGCACCAAGGTCATCTGTGGCTTGCATTTAAATAATCTGCTTCCATTGCTGCCTTTAGATAGTAAAGCTAAGATGTAATTGTACTCTTTAAATCATAAAGTGATTTAATAAATGTGATTCTTTTTTTAAAGCAGTTTTCTGCATTGTCAGAAAGCCCCAGAGAAGCTTTTCGTCAGAAGAATAAGGTTATTATCTTAGCAGAATTAGATACATTAGGACTCACATTGTAATTAGGGCCAACATAAGATTTTTGCAAAAATTGGTGTCAAATATTACTGCTAAGAAACTTGGCATGGAAAGATTCTCAGATTTGTCCATGGAGTAGGCTCAGGTCTCTAATCCATACTATGTTCTCCAGATGCTGAGTTACCTCAGGGAGTATGAATAGTTTTAAATGTATATTAAGTGACAGCAGTGAACAGCCACTCTGGTGAATAGGGGAGTAAGTAAAATGTCATGTATCGTGAGATATAACCAGCTATCATCCCATAGCCAGTTCTCAGATTGGCCCTAAAGTTCTTGCTTAAATGCAAAAACAAAATTTCACCTTTTCTAGAAATACCTATTCCTTCTGAAATTAAGAAAGTGCCAGAAATTTGTATGGTCTCATATATATATAATATTTTATTCAAAAATATTTTAATTTAATTATAAAATAGTAGTGAGAGATGGAGATAAATCTGGGGTTCTTTCCCTCTCATTTATTCTAGTTTGGAATTCAGTTCCAGGATTCTTTCATGGCATTCTTCCAGATGATTAGATTACTTATTGACAACCTATGTCCCAGATCAGTGTGTGATGTTGCACAGCTGGAAGTGAAACAGGTTATTTTCGCTTTCAGATAGCTTTTTACCATACTTGATCTAAATGATTTGCCATTTTATACCTTCTAAATTGTAGCCAACTCCAGCACTTGTGATTCAGTCATGTGGTGCATGAAAAGTGTATTCTCTCTGGTGACAAAATGATTAAATTTCCTGTAAAATATGCTGGTCCTCTGTTTATGTAGTGTCTGAAATCAGGTGCTGGTTCTGGACAAAGGTTTAATGTTGTGCTCTAAAAAGCTTGATATCTAGGCCGTCGTCTTCTTTCAAGCTGCCACACACTGATTTTTATTCTTAGAAAGCTGTTTAGTGAATTATCAGTATTACTTTGATGCAGTTTAGCTCAGAAACAGGCACAGCAGAAGCACCTGCAAATTCTGAGTCAGTGGAGTGATGCTGCTGTATTCTAGAGCTTGTCTTCAAAAGCAGAATTCAGTTTTAGCATTCTGCCTTATTCTAGTCTTTGATTTTTTTCCTAGTGGTATTGCATGCATACCATCATACTGGGTTTTAAATATTACAATATCTTCTGGAAGGTGAAGTAATTCAAGACATTGCTAAAGTAGCCTAAAAGATTTACAATGCTGGAGGATACTGCCAAACATTTAAAAATTTTTACATTAGGAATAAAGATTTTTAATTGTGTCAAATAATTTTGTTACAGATGCTTAAAAGTACTTTAAAGTAGCTATTTTCACTTAAATAATTTGGAATCTAAAGTTATGTAGAATACAGCTAAATTCATAATTCTTCTGAGATGTGATGAAATTTTATGTGTTATACTTAAGTGTTGGGTGGTTTTTGAACCTCCTTTACTAGACCCTCCTTTGGCATTAGTTCTAGTTAATATAATCTGGAGGAAAAAGGACACTGAGAAAAAGGGTAGTTTTAATTTTGGCTCTGAGTCACTGTGAACTCCAAATCTCTTTGTCTCTGCTTTTTTCAAGCCATTAACAAGGGTATGTAGTACTCTGTAAGTATTCCTGGAGGACTAGGTGGATAGTATGTGTATAGAATCATCATAGTTTGCCAAAAACCTGTGGAGGAAATGTAAGGGGTAGACTGGAACTTACTGCCAGAAGATCTTTGATGTAATTGGAGCGGCATTGCCCTCCAGGGTTGGCACAGAAAGTCAAACTGAACATTGGAAGAAATGAGAAGCCATGAAAGCTGTGCTGAGCAGGATTGTTTTCTTTAGCCTAGCTGGCTGAAGTTTAACGACAGACTTTGCTGGAAGCTGTGAACTGGAAAGCATCACACAGTAAGGGAGTATTCTTCCATGAGACATTATAGGAGGACCAGTCTTGTTCCAATAAACTTTCCAATAAAATTTGAGTTTGCCTGTTTGGCCCCTTTGAAAAGTATTTTATTATCAAGGCCTATCTCATGCCTGTGCTGGGCATTGTGGGACTCTTGAATGAAAGCAAGTGTCAATGCACTTGCTTGGTGGTGATGATGTTCCTTCACTTCAGTTTGAAAAAGTCAATACATGAACTCCAGTCAAATCAATATTTATGTCAGCCCAAGGAAATCCATCAGTAGGGAAAGAAACATTTTCTAGACATGCTTGAGTAATTTTATTTTCTTTTACTTGTGCTATAATTTTACAGCATGGAATTGGAGTGTCATTTGATATGAAATCAAATTTATAACTGCTTTTTACTGCAGTACTTCAGAGTCGATCAGGAACATGGGTGTCTGTTATTAGGTATTCAATGGAGATACACTGTAATATAAACAGGACTGCAGAAGCTGTGTGTCCAGAGCTTGAGGCAGGAGTACTCACTGCATGTTACTTTAAGAAACCTAAGCCATGTTAGAGCTCCTTCCTCCTCCACAAAAATCCCTCCAGGACCTGAGTATTTTGCAAAGCAAAGGATAGGTTAGAGTTCCTGTTTTGAAGGACATACCATTTACTTAGACAAAAAGACACAGGTCAAAATAAGCAAAATGGGTAAAATGAGCAGCAAATTGTTTCCACAGCTTTGTGGATGGAAGGATGGGGAGATTGGGTTGCTGTGGAGCAAACATGAGGCTGCTCCACATGTGAGTTGCATACCATGAAGAAGGGAAGTGGAAGCTAGAACTAGGTAAGTCAAACCCAAGGACAGCTGTAGCCAGACTGAGGATCCTCTTTGGGCTGGTTCTGTACGATGTCTCATTGACCTGTTTTTCATTTGAACAGTTTCTTTCGGTTCCCAAATTGTGTTACAGTTTGTTTCAGCTTATTTAGTTTTCAGAGGAAGTACTTGTTTACAGTTATTTAAGCCTACAGATTTTACTACTATTCAAAGCTAATGACAGAGTTAGAGCTGTTTATGTTCCTGCCAAATGCGAAAGTTCTCTATTCTCCTGTGGATACTTCACTATGTTACTCATACTGTTGCATTTCCTGTATGCTCCTAAGTTAATAGGGCAGTTTTTCTACACATTTGACAGAGCTTGTTTAAATTTGTACCCTTCTAGATTCAAAGAAAGATTCAACAGCACTGCAGGTTTCAGTCCCAGAAATACAGAGTAAAACTTGATAGTTTTTACTGCAGACTTGGTCCTTGTCATGAGGGAGCCCTGTAGATTGCTGTACGTGCTCACAGTTGCCCTTCAGGGCCTTGGAATAGCTCTTTGCTTCCCACTGCTTAGGAGGCTCTCTGCACAGGACCTTGCCAGGCCTTTGTTCTCACTGTCAGCTTCCATTGCACAAGTATTCCTTGCTCACTGCAGGAGATTTACAGACCACATCAGCAGTCAATTATGAAAAATGCTGGTATTTGAGAATTCTGAAAGAGTGGCATACAGGATAGCTAGAAAGCTGCAAAGAATCTAAAACTGCCTCTGCCTATTTATTTTTTTTAGTGTTGAATAGGTATTTACAGTCACATTAGGTAATCTTGTTTTTTTTCTTAGAGATCAGTACTATTCGTTTGCATTGACAGGGTGTGGAATGCTGGACATAAAGAGAAAAGTGTAAAACTCCTGAAACCTCATGTTCTGCACATCCAGAAGAATGTAGAAATATGGAATTTTACTAGCTGGTTTTGCTTCTGACTGTGAATTGCAGTCTATTTGTTTGCTTCTAGTACAGTGTCTCCAGCCAGTGAACAGAAACAGCAATCTTCTCCAGGGATTTCATATCCAAAACAGATTCAAAATGCTTGTTCAATGATGACTGAAGGCATAGATTTGTCTGCTGTCTGTTGAGATGCAAGAAGAGGGGAAGACTGCACTGAGTTCTGCACTGAGCATTCTTTGCATATCCTATTACCCTATCCTATTTTTTAGACAAATGGTTATATAAAGTCTTTTTTCTTTTTCTTTTTTTTTTTTTTTTTCCCTGGAATTTCTCTTTCATTGCTGCCCTTTTTACACCTTGTAAAATGTCCCTTGTTCAACAGCAGATTCCAGTATAGAAAGCCTACTGGGAGGGTTCCTGGAAAACATATTCAATAGTCTGTGTGAGGCAGCTGAAAAAGAAATACCCATCAAGATAACATAAGCTCCATATTGAGAAAAAAATGTTGAAGGGAAAATAATCAAAATGTGAAATCTTCTTTGTATTAATATGTCACTAACCATAGAAAGCATGCTCTTATTAAGAAATACCAAATGCACTTATTCAGGAATTCTGTAGCAATGAGATAGGTTTCCAGAGGGAGGGAAGAATTCTGCTGTTGTGTCCTGTAATCCAGCCTGTGAGTAGACTACTGCTATATGAATTAGAAAGAATTTGAGAGGTGTATGGTATGTTAGATGTACAAGTTAATGATGCAATTGAAGGACAGTCACCACAAAAGACAGTGTGTATCCAATTATATTTGGGTACACCCCCACAAAACATAATTAGTAGATTTAACAACAGCAAGAAAACTGAAAAGAACATCAGGAAACCATGATCTAGTATTAGCTTAGTAAGTAGTATTGTAACCTGTCAGTGCATCATCATTGTCTTTTAACAGGTCCAGTGACTTCCTGGTTCCATTTCCTCCCCTAACTACTCGCTTGAAGAGTAAAATTGGTATTGTCTACTTCTTTATCCACTTACTTTATCCACCTAAAACTGCATCACTTTGTAGACATATTTTAAAGGATTAAAAGCACATTGTTTAATGTGTTTAGGAAGTGACATGGTACACTGCAGCTAGCATCCTGTGCAGTGATATGGGCCAGCCTTGCTTTACAACTCATTTTGTCCATCTGGTTGCAGGCCAGAAATGTGACCTCTCTTCTGTCTCTTCGAGCTGTTAGAGTAGCTTCATTTCAGCTGACATTCAAAACATGACAAAAGGCACTTACTTGATTCCAGAAAACCATAGTTTTTTCCCTTGTTTGTTTTAAATGAAAAATACCTTTAAATTGCCATGGGAACTGAGAGGTTCCTTTCTCCAGACACCATGAAATGGTTTTCAGTGGCGATTCAGGCCCAGAACCTGTAACTAGGGGGCTCATTCTTGGTGATTTCCCATCTCAGTGAATTCTGTTTGATGTGGGTTAATCTGTAGGAAGAAAAGATACCCAGAAGTACAAGTATTCTTCCCTTAAGTTGGCTAGGAATACCCTCCTCATATTTTAGAAACGTTTCTCAAAGTATTTTCTTGTCTCTTTCTGCTACTAAGTACCTGATAGAAAAACTCAGTCAAATGGAAGACAAATATCCTGCCTCAGGAAAGGAAATGTTAACCCCTAGAAGCTTTGTCAAATATTAGTGCAGGCAAGAATGGATTGCAGACTCTTGGAGTTGTTAAGATGGGCTTAATGGAAGAAGATACAACAGAAATAACAGAATGCTATGCCTAGAAGTACTTAGGATGACACAGATATCTAGGGTTTGGAACTCAATCAGAAACTACTCAGGTAGTAATATGAAGCTATGCACATACCTTGAGTTACACTGATAATTCTCTTTAAGTGTGTTAGCTAAACAAGTAATGGAATAATAGTCTTCCATGGCAAGCTGCCATCCATATCTGCCTTTCTTGTATCATATAATTAAATGAAATCTTACAATAAATGTTTCCATTCTGGGTAGCTGCCCATGAGTTTGAAACAGCTTCGTAAAAGGAGCATTTTAGTTAATTAAGCCTCTGTAAGTGAATCTGCTATCTCATGATTCTTGAATAATAAAATTTATGACTAATGAAATGCCCAAAATAATTGTTCTAATGATTGTTTCTTTCAACAGATGTATTAAATACATGGCAATTAAGAGAAAATTTTAAATAGATCATTATATTAAAATTAATCTGTAAACCTGGGGTGAAGTTGCTATTAATCTTTCACTGCATGACTATGAAAGCCCAAATTTTTACGTGAATTTAATGATGAGAATGAAATTCACTGGGAAGCTTTCCAAAGGAGTTTGAGATTGATTTGGGGCTGTCTGTGCCTGGGTAGCCAACGGTGAATGACATGGGATATGAACGTTCATGCCACACAGGGGACACAAAAGTGCAACTACCATAGCAGTGAAAGTCTACTTAATATTGAAAGAAATAAAATAAAAAGAACCCTAAATCTCTCAATTTAATTGAAGTAATACTTTTTTGTGAACTGGACTTTAGTAAGACTAGACAAGGTGGCTCACAGTGACTCCTGATGCTGTAAAGCGAATGAAAGCTTTTCTTACTTTGTGGAGTCATTTTATGAACCCTCAGCCTCACTGAGTGGAGAGGTAATTAAAGGATATAGCTAATCCAGTGATGTAAGCTGAGGTTTCACACTGGAAAATTTGTTGTCATGTCAAAACCTGCAGGATTCCTTATTAGAACTGTGATGTAACTTGTTTTCAAAAGAAATAGGTATGTCATAGAATGATAATGAAATGGCAGGAAAGAATAACATTGCAGTTAAACAGGGAATATTAAACAACGCACTGCATAGGAAACGGCTAGGTAGCTTCCTTATCTTGCTCCACTGATTCTATTACAGGTGCTTGCATTGTGTACATTGGTCAGTAAGTATTCCTCTGTAGTGTCTTAGCTGTCTATTAATAGTATAACTGTGTCTCCAGAGCTTAAAGTTGCTATAAGCCAGTGTTTCAAGTAGAGTTATTTTATTTTCCCTTGTGATAACATGAAAGCTATGTAGTTGGTCCATTGAAAGACTGGTGAGCTAGAAACCCACACATGAACATGTTTATTAAATGACAACTAAGAAGATGGAGCCATAAGTTATTTTAAATATTTGAGTTTCTGAAATACACATAAAAGATATCATCTACCTTGCATTTGCTATTTACTTTTTGGGGAACTAAGTCATCCACTTTACATCCAGGTTAGAAAGAGAAATAGAGCCAAGCATTCAGCTGGTGTGCCCTTACTGCTTTTGTGCTAAAAGCCTGCCTGGCAACAGTCTGAGTCATCTTAGTGAAGCTGGAAGCCATAGAGTAGCTGCTGGGAAAGGTCAGTTATATTTCCAACTCTCCATTGCCAAAAGCAGATGGTGTTACCACAAGGAAATCCTGATGCTTCCCCAACACACCTTAGCATCCAGAAACCGTCATACCAAGGGCTGTCACTAAGGCAGAAAATCCTAGTACGATAGGTTAGGTTTTGCTTCCCATTCACTATTATGTTGCTGGCTTCCACTGTGAAAGACTGTGCGTTTTAGGTCTCTAAGTAATTTAATACTCAGAGAAGAGAAAAAACATCATTGCTGTATCTGCAGGATGCATTCTGCAGGAAGATATAAATGCTACTGTAGCATTCATTGCCCTAAGAGGGTAGCAAAAGTAGAATGTATATGTTAGGTTGCTTTGAAAGACCATTTTAATATTCCTACTATTAATGCTAAAAGACTCATGCGGTGAAATTCTACTCTTCCCTTTGGGAGACTTTCACTGCTTAAGAGGTCTGATCATTAGAAATCTGTTTCTGACATGAATAATTAAATATTCTTGATCTTATTTAATATTTTTATGCCTAGACACATTCTTCTTTGTACCATGCTGATAATTTTCATCTTTCATAGTATATTTATAGTTTTTATAAATAGTTGTTATGCTTGCTTTTAATTATCCCTTTAATATAAGCATTCTTAGTTGTTTTGGTATTCCTCATACCTAGATTTCAGATTAGTAATCATTACAGCTGCGTGTTGCCCAATTTCATCTATTAAAACAAATGTCATGATCTTTGCTATTCCAAACCTCCTCTCATTTTTCTATCTGCAGTTGAAAAGATTCACAATAAAAAAAGGGTCTTCTTATTAAGATTGGTTTCGGTATGAAATCAGAGACAATCTGTCTCTCATATTCTTGCTTACTTGTGTCTAATTTGCTGTCAGCTTTTCCTTTTTAACTCTTGCTGCATGTTTGTTTTTTTTCTTTCCTATGAGTGCAGGGGTCTCAAATTATTTTCCTTGTAGCTGTTCTTGAAAGCATTTCCCTATGTATCATATATTAAGAGTCCCTATGAAGTAGCAGGCTGTGGCTCAGGAAATGTGGATTCTATTTCTAGCTCTATCACTTGCTTGCTCTATGACCTGTGATCGTATTTTCCTCTGTAATATAAGAGTATGGCTTGCATTTCTTCTGGTGAGGTGAAGGCCTCTGGGGAAGCTCTAGTGGTAGGACACAGAATGGAAAATGAAGAGGTAAAAGAAGCAGAGTTTTATTGGAAAATCCAGCAGGCAAATACTACAGGAAAAAATCAGACTGCCTTTCAAGATGTTGAAAGAGCAAAATATAAAAGATTGGAAACTGACATTTTTCAGATAGATTATTTTTATATACTGTGCAGGCCTGAATTTCTTGAAATAGTGGTATATGTCAGAATATTGCTTTGAGATGGGGATTCAGAAGCATTACTGATACTAATTATAATATCTGGTCTGCAAGAGACTCTATAACATAGGCTTCCTCTATGGTCAACAAATAACTTTCTAAGAAGCCTATATAATGGTATGAATTTCACTTTGTATACATGTGCACAGTGTAAACAATTGTGACTTTTATGCTGCAACAGATCCCAAACTAATGGAGAGAGCAGACTTCTGGTAAGCACGAGAGCATCACAGAGGTGCTGCAGTACACCAGTGGCCAGCTGGCTGTAGTGCTAGAGCACCTTTTTCACTGCTGCTGACTTGCAGATTGACAGAGGCAGGCAGTGTTGTTTGACATAAAGGCTTTCATTAAAGGTGTGAAACATTTTAGATTACCATAAGACCTGATTTGAACTAATTAAACGTTTTTAGTCTATCCTTTCAGTTACTTTTCTAGTTATTTAGTTACTTTCACAAGTAAAGAAAAGATGATTGATCAGGGGAGTGGAGCACCTCCCATATGAAGACAGGCTGAGAGAGTTGGGACTGTTTAGGCTCCAGAAGAGAAGGCTCTGTGGAGACCTCATAGCAGCCTTCCAGGATCTGAAGGGGGCCTATAGGAATGCTGGGGAAGGACTCCTCATTAGGGACTGTAGTGACAGGACAAGGGGTAACGGGTTCAAACTTA
>JBAFWW010001017.1:11336-36562 GCA_036873685.1 Agapornis canus | reverse complement strand
TTTAGTGTGAGGTGTCCCTGCTTATGGCAGGGGGTTGGAACTGGATGATCTTAAGTTTCTTTCCAACCCTAACTATTCTATGATTCTATGAACATATGAATCCAGTGTTCCCTGTGCTACCTTGAAGGAGAAGCTGATTGTATTTTTGTATTCTTTGCCTGAGAGGAAAACACTTTGTAAAAAGACTTATGGGAAAGGACTTCTGCTATGCTGTGCAATTGTGAGGAATCAGAAGAATCGTAGAATACAGTGATCGTTTTGGGTTAAATGTTAAGCTTGACTATGAAAGTTGCTGTGTATTCCTCAAAACCACCAGAAAACAGGGCATGTGAGCTTTGGCACAGCGTGGCTCCATCACTTTTAAAGCAGAGCATGTATAACTCTTCCCTTTGTTCTTTTTCCTTTAAGGTAATAGGTAGTAAAGGGCCTGTGGGCAGTGTAGCTGATGGAAACTTACCTGATGCTTCATTTTTCTTTCAGTAGAATTGGTAGGGGGTTGTAACTGAAAAATTATAGAGCATAGGATAAATCTTTTCAATCAGTTAAACACTGTGTTAGTAGGTGTACTTTTTAGCTTACCTGATGCTGAAATTCAGTGTTCTTCAAATTTTTCCTAGCTGTGTACAGTCTTTCTTGCCTTTGTTCTTGTAGTTGGTATCCCTCAACTTATTTCTGCCTCCTCCTCTATGTTGGTTCCTTGAGACCTCTTATTGTAGGCCAAATAAACATTTCCATCTACTTGGTCTAATCCCTTGTCTTTATGCTTCCATCTTCTTGTGTCTGTCTTGATTGTTTCACCTTTGGTCAAGTTTAGACTTCCCAGAATTCATTTTTAACATCTTGCTTCCTTATCCCTTTCCATTTTCTGTCAGTCTTTTGAGAAGTGTTCATTCTGTTTGCCATTCTTCATTCTTTTGCATCTTTACCTGATTTTCCTCTGAGTTGCAGCAAGACAGTAACCTCTTTGTTAGTGAAGACTTTTTAATAAATCTTTCTGAATTATGTCTTGCCTCTATCTCTCATCCTTCCTAAATTTCAGAGATATGCAGGTTAATTCTTCTCTCTCCTCACCAGCACACCATTTAATTTTTGTAGGCTTCTCCCTTCATATAAATTCTTCCTCTATGTATTTAATTTCACCTTCACCTGTATCTGTTCTCATTTTCTTCTCATACTATGCTAGCCAACTCTTTTTCTATTCATCTGGGCTAATGGAGGTGGAGGAATCAAACTCTTAACATAATCTAAATGACAAAAAGGCAATAAACATCTATTTGCATTGAATAACAATGGGGCCCCAAATAAATACATTTCTGCAAGTGAGGTCTGTAAAATGTTTTCTCTCCTCTCAGATGATAAAGAAATCTGTTCAGCAAAACGCAATTTCTCTGGATAACATTTTGAGAGAAATACAGCTTGGAGCTTTTTAATTTCATAGGTGTCTTTTGGTCTAAACTCAAAGTTATCAATGGCATACACTAAGGCTAAGCTAGAATGATTCGTACTGTTAGTACTGCCTTTTGGAATTGTGTTTGTATGTGCATTGGAGAAAGACGAAAACAAGAATGTGATTCCTCTGTTTGTGTTAGGACTTGATGAAGGTTTTACAAGAATTTCTGCAAAATGATCCAAAAAAAGAAGATACAGTTTGTTTTGATGTAGTCGATCCCCCATGTAAGAGAATCAGACTTGAACACCCTGAAGAAGGGCCTGAGGATCTGAACCACAATGGAGCACTCCAGCAGATTCCTCAGGTTAATGATGGAAATACTGCAGTGGAGAGCTCAGCTGTGAAGGTTTGCAATGTGTGTTTGGGAATCCTTCAAGAGTTCTGCGAGGCTGACTTTGTTAAAAAGGTAAATACCTGTTCTTAGTCTTTCTGTGGACTTTTCCTGAAGCTTGTGTATGCTGGAGCCTAAGGGGTATTGCTGGTGATTAAAAACACCACACAGTTAAACAGTTGAATGAAAGATACCTATTTTGAATATTTGAAGTGTAGATGGCACCATTCAGCTACATACTGCTCACTGACAGTGTTTGCACCCCTCCTGTGTAGCTGGGAAGGAAACTGTTGATGTGGCCATATTTTCCCCAGGGTTTATAATGATGTAACTTGTTAAAAAACCAGCAGTGTGGGTGCAATGGAATCCCTGCTAGGAGCACATTTTCCTAAGGACTAACAGATACGTGGTTACATGAATTTAGAAGGTAATCTGAGGTTCAGCTTCTTAGATTACAAGGAAAACCACACTGTAAATGATGACCTCCCTTCACTTTTTCTACGTGAAGGGAAAATGAGGAGGCGTCAACTGCTTCAGCTTAACTACATGTTCCTAATACAGCACAAGCCTGTCTTTACAATGCGCTGCTATGGAGAAAGCCACAGAGAGAGAAAATGTGTTGGTGATACAACAGATTTGTAGTTGTTGGAGAAAATATGAGCTAGGAGAGAATATGGGCATAATGAGTGTTGCAAACATCATCTTTGAGCCGCAAAATTGCTTATGTGACAAACTGAACTATCAGCTGGAAAAATCACACTTGTATTTATGTTTAACAGTTTCAATAGAAAATAATTTGGTTTAATAGCATGAATGTATCTAAATAGGGCACTACAAGTACAGTATATAGTTTTTGTTGCTGCAGTGCATGATGTTTCTTTTTTGTTTTCTGTTGGTAGATTATATATATGTTTACAGAATCCACTTCTAAGACTTACTTCAGAGTTAACTCTTGAGTAGCAGTGGAAAATCTGACAGCTTTTGCTAAGGCATCACAAAAAGTGATTATTTCATAAGGAAATTCGCTTATCTGAGATGTTGAGTTCACTTTGAAAGCTCAGAATTCATCTTTAGCATTCACTCAATCACTGATGTTTTAGAAGACTTCTTCATGTGTGTTTGAGCCTAGGGACATCTAGTCATCAGCTCTTACCACCCTGCTTTAAAATGTTTGATATCTGTTTGGGTTCTTACTTTATTTCTAGTGACAAACACCATTTTTTTACAATGAAGAAAGATTATGAGTTAATCCTGTAGATAAGTGTTTGGTTTTGTCTTATCCCAGGATATTAAACATTTATTGTCATAGAATTATATCTCTGCTATGAAGAAAGGCATTTCTGAGCCAGCTGTTTCAGCCTTTGGTCACTGTGGTGTAATTCACTGCACTAAGATTTTGGTATACAGACTTAGTCTTAAAATAGCTGACTTAGTTGTTTCATAGCAATAAGGGTACAGTTTATTAGTTGCTTGCTTCTAACAGAACAAAAAAGCTTTTATTTCAATAAGTTGTTAGGGATTACACTGGTTTGTGTGTTCAGCATCTCTCTGAATGTGTATTAACATGGATTTACAGTGATTACAGTAGAAGAAAGAATATCCTAAAAGCTTCTCAACTCTGGTCCATTGCTGTGCTTTAATATTAAAATCCTTCTATTGCAGGTGTGCCAAAAGGTTAATTCTGCTGATTACCAATTCACTAGTTTTGTATTCTCTGTGTCACTACCCCCACAGCTGTCTGTTAGGGAGGTAAGTATTTACAGCTATTTCTTCATAACTTAAATACATCTTCAAGAAAGTAACTATGGAATGTATAAGCTGGAGGTGGTTTGATTTTTAATTGCTGTTGTTTAAAAAAAGCCAAAAACCACATGCTAAAAGTGAAGCCTGTTCTCCCTTTCCTTGTTGGTGAGTCTTATTTTAATTAAGAAAGTGCCTGAGTTGCTTCAGTTTTCACTTAGCCCAGGAGTTGCTTTGCAGCTGAAAATCCAAAAGGAGTTTCTTGAAGCCCTTGGTGTATTGTTCCCTTTGGTACAGATGCTGGCTCTGCTTTGTGGATCTTCCTGGAGAAGGAAGTGCACAGCTGGTGCCTTTCCTGAAATAGATGATAATTGGTAGTGCAGAATACAAATGAAGGAATTTGAGGATGGACTCTTTAACTGTTCAGCATTTGAAATGATGTGAAAGTGCACATTTTAATAGTCACCTGTCTCAGGCATTGTCAAAAGTCTAGATCTGTGAAACTGAATTATGTGGCAGTTGTAAAACTACTGATTTTGGTGACAATTTCAATCAAATTTTAGTCATTCAGTTATAGAAGCCAGTGATAATATGAAGGAGTGAATAACCCTGGTAATTTATTTTTTAAAAATAGAGGGAAAATGCTAAGTCTAATATAACCTGATCAATAAAGCAGCAATTTTTGCTTAGTTGTGAGGCATTTCATGATGTTCCTCTGCTTTCTGATATAAAGTGATGCAAAACTTGTTCTAAAGGGCAACGTGTACACCTTTGCAATAGATGCCTGCTGTGGTAAGATGTAGTAGGAACTTCAGCGAGCATGGCAGAAAGAAATGGAGGTGGTCTTGGATTTATATATAAACCTGTGATTAAATCAATTCTCATCCCAAATGGTTTGATTGTTAAATAATCTGCTACACTTTTAGTGTTGATTTGTACTGTTAGTTCTAGCACCTTGGGCAGTGTCATGGCTGCATTGTGCTAACATGCACTCTACTTCTAAGTCTTTCTGAACATAAGATTCTTTACTTCCCATCTGGAATTAAGCACAGTGTGTTTGCTTGAGCTGCTGCTGTGTCTGGTAAAATAATACCAGAACAATTGTGCTTGCTGGCTGGATGAACTGCCCTTATTCCCATTTGATTTTGTGGTTATCCAAAAAATGGGAGATATCTAAAAAGCCCTTTCAGGATAGGCAGGTATGTGGATGCATGTGTGTGTGCCTGTAGTGCTCTGTAAAACTCCAACTGTGGGTCAAACTTACTCCACCTTTATGCTCAGTGTAAGCTTAGGTGTTTAAATAAAGAAGAGCTTTATTATTTCTAGGGTACTATAGATCAGGTCTGTTCCATTTCCAGTCTCCCTTTACTAGTCATTACTGAGACTTCCCTTACGCTATTCATTATAGCCTCAATGAACGAAAACCAAAGGGAGGCACAATCTTTTGGCTCAAAGCCCAGCTGCAATTCCCATGCTGACAAGTTCTTAATACTTTTCCGTTATGCATCTTTAGCATGACAGCTATAGTTTATAAAAATAAATTTCGTTTATTCTTTTTTTTGCATAGCACAGCCATATAATGATGAGACAAGGAAAGTAAGATCTGATACTGCTGGCTTTTTCCGCCCTCCTTGTGGGTCTTTGCCAGAATGCCTCGGTAGAGGGTGTTAGTGCACTGCTTTTCTAGCACTCTTGATGTTCTCACACTAAAATGAGCAAGCAGGGCAAGTGTTTCTGCCGGCTTTTGAATCAGCCTTGGCTGTAAATGGAAGCAAAAAGCAATAGTTTGCTTCAAAGTTCATCTGGCTGATGGAAATGTTAGTGATATGCTGAGACTGTGGACTGGCAAAACTATATTGGCAGATGCAGTTGATAGATACCCAGATTCATTACTTCATAGTAACTTTGCCTTGTAAGTGCAATAAATTCTTAGTTTGATAAAAGGGGTGAGGTGTAATTTTTAACCTGTCCATCTCCTTCGTTCAAGCTGTGTTGTCTTTATGTTCAAACAGTGCTATAGTAAGTGGTACAATCAAGGCAATAAAAGTTGTGGCATCCAGAAATGAATAGGTGAAGTGACAATGAGTAGGAAGATCCAAAACCAGTTCTGTTCTCTTTGTAAACAGTTCTGGTTTGTCTGGGAGCAGGTCTGCATTAGGAGGTTCCTGCTGTCCCTTCTATCTCTTCGGTCTTGTCAAATGCTAAACCAGCTGTTTGTATAGCTGTTCTCTAACTGAAGGGGTGAAAATGGATGATGGTGAAGAAAGAACCTCTTTAAAACCATGGGGTTTTATTTACTGCCTATCACTTGAAAAAAATAAAGTGGTAAAAACAGTTCCTGTTTTATGATTACAGAAAAGCAGCAAGTGATATAATGTGTCAAAACATCTCAACTATCTCAAAGTGCTTTGCATTGAAAAGAGGTCTTTTGTTAAATTCTGCTTTTAATTCTTGGAACTGCACTTTACAAGAACGCATGTAATTTTATCACAAAAGGACACCCCAAAGACAGCCTCCCTCCCATTGACCTTTTGTGTGACACACAATTTTCTCTGACTTCTTCTTAACCAAAAAAACCCCAGAAACTGCCTTTTAATATTGCCTTCAATTAATTTAGACAGTTGTCATCCTGCCAAGTCAAAAATGTACCATCAGAGCTGAAGAAGAGTGGGACATAAAACTTCCATTTGCATAGTATTTGTACCTGTAATGCAGAGAAGCTATCACCTCTTTCCACAAGTAGGATATTTGATTAAAATAAATCATAAATACAGGAGTCCCAAGTTTATGTCAGACAACTATATTAGAATCTGAAGAGAGTCATGCCCTTCAAAAGGGTGACTGTTAACTCTCTCTGTAGTCTCAGTTGTGATCCATCATCCTGGTTCTTGCTACAAGGGCATTGATGCAAATAGCATCTGTAGTCATTACTCCCTGTAGGATCGTGTATACCTCATCATGGAATTCCCCATCTTGAAGCTCTTTTCTAATACAGTGAAAAAATGCTGTGGCTGGGATTGCACATGGTATTTCAACTGTTGCCACTGTTATCCCTCAGATAGCATTAGAATAATATCCTGCAGCTTGTAATCAATATAGTGCCTAAGCTAGTGTATTTCAGAAATACATGTGCTGTTAAGCATTGCCCTGCAGGCTTGAGCTCTGTAATGAGCATTTTTCATTTTCAAACCACTTCACAAACATAGAGTAATTATGAAGTAGAGGGATCCAATCCCCTGTTTCACATACAGCTGGGAGAGAGTAGAGGGCTTTGGCTGGCTTGGTGCTTGAATGTCATTTGGAATTGGGGATCTGTGCTCACAGTATCCCAATCCATTGTTCACTCAATCGAAGGGGAAAAGTCATATCTTTAATTGTCTTTCAGTTTTGAAGTCAAGACAGAGGAGATGAAATCTGACCTGTGACCTCATTTTAGCAGAACTGCTTACATGCAGAAGTTTTCTTTGTTTTGTGATTGTACCCCATAAAACAGGGGGAAGAAGTGAGGTTACCCACTTGATTCAATACCAAACCTACATGTGCTTTAAATTAAGGCACAGGAGATGTTTTAAATTGGCATTTGTCAAGTGCATATTTCTAGACCCAGTTGTATGGTTGTCATATTCTCCACTTCAGAGTTATGTTCAAGAGATTTCATTTGGAAACTCTCTTTATTTATGATTTTATCAGGGTTATTATGCAAACAAGATTACAGTATACTTCATGGTGTTTTGTGCAGCAGTCTTACTCATACTGTCTGCATATGCAGGATAATGAATCACAGTGAATTTGAGTAAACAGCATTCTACCAATACAAGGATATTTATTTTGTTCAGTAGTGTGTAGTTTGGTGTAGTGTGTATCTAACAAAGGTTGTGTCCTCTCTCCACCACCCTTCTTTCCCCTTAATATTTCTAGCATTGTTTTTAGGATTCCCTCATCCTATTAGATGTACCAAAGGAAGGATAATAGACCTGGGGTTTTTTTGATTGAGTTCCTCTATCAGCATGTCAAAGAAATCTATGATGGGGTTCCTTCTGATATCAATGAAAAGATGCTGTAATCCTGGCTCTGCTCCTTAAAACTTGATACATGTTTTCAAACCTCTGCATTGGAATTATTTCCTTGACAGTAGACAGTAATTCTTTCAACAGGGTTTGGGGGGAACTTACTCTTAAAGCACTGTGTCTGTGGGAGAGATTTAAAGTTATGGAGAATTGAAATGGGTGTTGTTCACTGCTTTTGAAATACCAGTTCTTCTGGGTATTTTGTATGTATCTATGGTTGCATGACAGGTATGTGGAGTCTCCTTTCTCTGACACTTTGCTAGCAGTCTGCAGCCCACAGATTGAAAACTACTAATTCTGATTTTTGTCTTTGTAATTGTTTCAAGCCAAACAACTTATTTTTCATCTTCAGGGAGGATGGTGAGACTAGATGTCCAGACTGCGTATTGAAAGTGCCGGTTCTATTCGTATGAGGTTATTTGGCCAGTCTTCATGTGTTATTTTGCTATTATTAGGAAAGGAAGAACTGAAAATGTTGTTGCTTTGTTGTAGGAAGTTTGAGGGGAGTTTTTCTCTTCTTATTAATTGTTTTTGCCCTGATAGGCACTCGGTTGAAATGGAAATGCTGTACAGGTCTTCTGAATACCTGTGTCCAACATCACTTTTTTTCCACTTAGTTAAAGACCTAATAGAAGATTCTGGTGAACTGTAATGCACTTCAGTTTAGTAAGGTATATTTTCATTGTGTGCAGAGAACGGCAGTCACCCTTGGCCCACACAGAGGCAAAACCTAAAGCCTAAAGTGCTGAACAATTACTACACTGAAATGACAGGTGGTCTTGTAGTATCAATGCGTCAGTACAAAGAGAAGTGAATGAGGCTGCAGAGAGAAGCGCCTCTCAAATCTTTGGCTCCAGAGTTTAGGAAAGATGCTTTGAGAAGCTTTTGGCATAAGCAATGTTTGGAAGTCTTAATTTCTTGATGCTTTCTGAATTTGCTCAAGTCTGTTGGTGTTGCACTGCTTCAATGGCTGTTGCTCTTTTGTGCTTACTTCTGTGTTTTTCTATTATCCTTTCATACCACTGGCAGTTTTAAGTCTGCTTTTGCCCTTTGTTATAATCATTGTTAATTCTGGTACTGCTGAGTTCCATCTGTTGGCTGGGACACCTGAGTGATGGTTCGTGATCTGCTTTCCTGGGCAGTGCTGCATCTAAGGGACCTGCTACATTATGTTTCTTTAAACATATAAGGCTGCTGGAGGAGAGGAGTAAGAGCTTGAGGATGTACTTGCAGTGCACAGATTGAGGACAGTTACATCCTTCAGCCATTCCTACCTATGCTGTGTGATTAAAAATTGTTAGTGAACTCCAGCATTTGTACTAAAAGCTTCCTCTGACCTCTGGAATCATTCCTTCTGTTCTTCAGCTTTCTCATATTCAGCTTGTGTCTCCTGAACTAAGTGGTGTGTTTTAAATAAGAGGGCAATCCTCAGGGAAATGGTTTGTGATTACCATGAGACCAAGTGTGTCTGTTCTTTCATGTTTTTTATAATGGTGGATGATAACTAAATTTAGTTATATTTTTTGTATATGTCAGATCAGTTTTGTGGACCATCCATTGAGACACTTCTCTTTTACTCCTCATTTCTCTGTGTGGTAGATAACTGCTACTTGCTCCTAACTCTGATAACAGCTAGTTGCTCCTGACTTAGGCTGTTGGTGTCTTTTGTTGGTTATAGTGTTAATAGCAACTTTCAAAGCATGTTTAATGTAGCCTGATCTTTCTTTTTTAAAGCCAGGTAGGATTTGAGGTGAACTGCAAAGTAATTTCTTGCAAACACCAATTCTGTCTTGGCACTTCTAAAGCAAAAGTTAAATTAAAATCCTAATACTTCCTTTTTGACCTGAGGTTTTTAAAGTGTTTTTCCTTCCAACAGCCTCACAGTTGTTGGGAGTTTTGAACCTTAATTTCACTTGTTTTTGGTGTTTCTCTCCCCCTCTCTTCTTCCTGGCCATGGCTGGTGACCTATAGTGTGCTGCTTGGCTGGTGTTAAAACAGGAAATGAGGTGAGTAATGTCTTGGCAACCTTCACACCGCTTCTATTAGAGAGTTCTCCAGGTTTAGAGAAAGGAGAGATACTCTTCCTGTAACTTTTTTTTCCAGCAGAATAGAAATGAGAAACCACTTAATGCAGTGGATCTGCTGAGACATGTATGTTAAGAGAAAATATTAACCAAGCAATTAGAGCCATATTTTTGAGGTCAAGACAGTTGCTTTCATATAAAGGTACTTTTGCTAACAGTTGTGGAATATATAGACTCACTTCCTATGTGCTTGGCCATGATTTTAACTTACTTTGTATCTTCAAAACTAACCACAAGGAAAATCAGAATTGGGATGCGCTGTCATTTTATTTGTTTGGCTTTTCATTGTTATTATTTTAACTTTTTATTGTCCATAGCTTTTGCTGTCTGTCTGATGAGAACTCGATGATGATAAATGATGAGCAGAGAAGCCTTTCCAGTTTGCTTGCTGTTTACAAAGGATAAAATGGCACCTGGTTTTTGTTTGGTGGTTTTGGGTTGTTTTGTGTTATTTTAGGTTTTCCTGAGACTGGTTTGACCTTATTTAGAAATTCTTCTCTCTTTTGCCTCATAGTGTGATTATGAGGCCATGGCATTTCAACTGGGAGTGCAGGTTGTCTGTCCAGCTGTACAGCTTTACATTAACTTAATGGTCCTGAGAGGTGCCATGGTGCCATGAGCCAGAATCTTGTACATGAAGACAGTGAAATACAGACCTCTTCATTTTGCTACCGCATCAGGTTTAGCTTACATTAATAGTGAATGGAAATTGTCAGATAATAGTGAAAAGTGAATAGTGTAGCAAGAAAGACATTAGTGCACTGGGTGCAAGTTAGTTTTGACTCATCTTTTTTATACCTCAGGGTTTTGAAATAAATTTAAACATTTGATTCTTTGTCTGCTCCAGGACATGCCTGCTCCTGGCCAAATGAGAACACATTAGAGCCCTTTTGAATAGATGAGTTGTCTTTGTGGGCAAGAGGAAAGAAATCCACTTGTCTCAAAGTTAGATCCTGTAGTAGTCTTCGGTGGAATTCATGTTGGTTGGAAGTACCATTTCTAGATATGCATTGAAAGTCACGTTAAAAGGTGATGAATCACTTCCTACTTTGAGACTAATTTGAAAGCAATTGTTTCATTAAGTTGCTTGAGGGAGGATGAGGCCCTGTAGGGCAAACATTGCCCACATAGCTTATCATTGGTGCCATCCGTATAGGAGGACATGGGCTTTGCTCTGTAAGTTCCCAAACAAGTGGTTTGAAGTCATATGCTGGCATCCTTACAGGCATCTGCTCCTTTTAACTTCTCTCTCCATAGGCAAAGAATGGTTGAGGCCTAGTCTCATACCTGTTTAAATCCTTTAATCAAAGGCTTTTTGTACATCTCTTTTTCAGCTCCTCTCCAGGTAGTCTGGAAAGGCTTTTGGAGCTTTTGATTGACCATGGAGCTGTGGCATGAGTTTCATCAGTGCATATTCTCTTACACTTAACAAAAAAGAGTCTATATTTAAATGTTAGTGAAAAACCCACTGTTCAATAGAAACAGGGCAGAATAAGATACTACTTAGGCTAGAAGCTGGACAGGAGGCTCCTTAGAAAGCAGCACAAGTGTTGCCCTGCAGGATCCAGATAATCAGTTTACTTACGCTGAACTAGATGTTGATTTACTATCAGAAGGCTCTTGCCTCCATCTGCACATACCTTTTGTCTTTCTTGTGTTAGCAGAAGTGCTTATGTGACCACTGGGAGAGCTGATCATCTCACTGATCTGGCTGAGAAAAATGTTTCTTGGTGGGTTAGCGTTTGTTTCAGTGGGATCAATGCACTGGTATTACTTACCGTGCTGTGTAGCATCAGCATCCAAGTCTGGCAGGAAGGAGGAAACACAGTCTTTGAGTTTAAGCTGATGTTAGCTACACCTTTAGCTACTCCCTGGCAAAGTTTTGTGTGTTACTGGGAAGCATCATACTTGGAATCATGGTCTGGCCATGATGTTTCCTTAACACTTTATTTGTTAATTTAATACAAGGATTTAATGCTGTTACAGAGGTTCTGGAACAGCCTTTCATTCTTTCATGCCATGGTATGTATGCTTAGTGCTTTAGTCCATTTTTATTTGCACATCACTTGTTTACCTGGCCCTTACTTAAGTTTGACTTGAAACATATGTGTTATGTATCTATGTTTGACAGACCCCTGTGCAAGTTATTATTTCTTTGTTATGCAGAAATGTGGGCCTTTCCTTGGTGAAAGATGACATTGTTCAGCTGAAAGAAGCTTATAAATGGATTATTCATCCCCAGTTGTCTGAAGAGTTGGGTGTTCCTGTGGATGGAAAGGTGTTCTATAAATAAGATACCACTTTTTTCTCTGTTTTTTTCCATCTCTTTCTTTTTTGCATGTGTTTGTGTTTATACACTAAAATGTATGCACACCTTATATGTATATGCCTATATATAAGGGGGGAAATATATATGTTTTTCCCATATTAACGGATGAACAAGTTGCACTGCTCTTGCAGTCAGGGTAGAGGGAAACAGGGGAGAAGTTGTTTTAACCAGAGATCTCTAAATATCATACTGAGGGGCCCAATCTTCATTTTTGTACACATAGATCACTGAATCTTCTGCAGCCATGACAGTCTTTTGCTGGGTATCTTGCTCTAGGCTGATACCCTCCTTTTATGAATGAGACTTTTTCAGTTTTCTCATTTTTCAGGGTCTCTGCTTTCCATAGGCTAAGGAAGGTTCACAGGATCTTTGCTCTCCTATTACTGCCAACACTGTTACTGCTCTGTGAGATGAATTGTTCAGGTTGTTACATTTTATCCCTAGAATTTAACATGCTATTTCTGATACATACTGAAAGAGGAAAGACTGGGCCTTGTTCACTTCAATGAGTACTAGAGATAGGCTTGTTGGAACCTGCAATACCTGTAAGTAGGCAATAGAAATGTTTTTTCAGACCCTGTTTTCAGCTTCCAGATTCTGACCAACCGTAAAATGGTTCTGAATGCATTGACTGAACATGGCATTTATCTTGCAGGTAAAATTCCTGCTGGCAAGGCAGTCTGCAGTTTTAACTTTTCCTCAGCCATAAAACTGACCCCGGGACTAGGCTCAGTCTTTAGGTTGATTTGTCAGCTTCCATTATAATTACAGATTGTCCTCTCCCAGGACTGCTAATTGAAAGCATGCCTTTTGTCTTAGTGAAGAAAGGAATGCTCAGTTATCCTGAAGATGATCCAAGAAGAAGCAAACTTCCTGCATACCAAGTTAGCAAAAGCTCCACAGTGTTTAGGCACTGAGCCACTCCAGACATCATTGTACCATAAAAGTTACTTGTATAGTGCTCTTTATCTACAAGGCTCTTGAATATTAGCCAATCTTTTCAATAGCCCTCTTGAGGTATTCTGGTATCTGAATAACAGAAGTAATGAGTGTTGTTTGCCCAAGGCCAAAGAGGGAATTGGGGGTAGAACTGAGATTACACTAGAGTTTCTGGTCTAGCTGTCACTCCACTAGGACATGTTGCCTTTCTCTGCCCCAAGGCCATTCAGTCATTGCACACAAAGCCCCTGACAAAATTTTACAGTGGTGACTACTACAGGGTTTTATCTTTATTCCATGCTATGCACTGCTCTCCCTGAAGGTTTGTGAAGTCTAGTGACCGTAATAGGCTTTGAGCATACACTGCCTCTGACTCAGTTCCCCCTGCGCAGAATGGGGCCGCTGTCTGTGATGTGTAGGTCACTCATGGTTTTGAAGTGCTCTCAGATAATCTTTGCTTACTTCAGAAATGCAAATGCTATTACAGCACACATGGAGGCTGTTGTAGAATAAATGGGTTACTTTCTCCTTTGCCTACCTCTTTACTATTTTCCTAATCCTACAATAAGGATGCTTGAGAATATCCTCCCTGTTTATGTAAAAAAACCTCTTAGCTTCTGCTTTTGTCTTTTGTGTTTTCAATTTAGAGTTTGTTTGAAGTTAGTGTGGTCTTCGCTCACCCAGAAACAGATGAGGAGTGCCATTTCCTGTAAGTTTTTATATAAATAACAAAAGATCTTTATCTAAATATTGTGCAACATTGTTGGTTCGGATTTGCTACAGATGAGAACACACCATGTTTATAAACTGCAATAGGGGCTGCATCTAAACTTCCTCATATTCAGATAGAATTAAAGTAACACCATCTCTGGGTAATTCTGTGCTTTAAAGCCACTAACAGAGTAATCCAGAATTTCAACTGGGAGGAGAACACTCAGGTAAGTTGTTCAGTTTCAGCCCTTTTCCATATAGCTGTGTCATTTGTAAAGATAAACTCAAACCATGTGGGTGGGGAAATCTTTTGTGGTCTTTTGAGCAGGTTTTCCTGCTTATAGGGGACGTGCAAGGGCAGGAAGGCTCTAAGTGAGTTAATCCAATTTAGCTGGTTGATGAAAACAAAGTTTCCTGATTGTTACACATAGTTTTGGGTCTGGCCCAGTTGGTATTTGCTATATACAAAGAAGCAAAATATTTCTGTGAATTTAGCTGCCATTTATTCTGATTTCTCAACCCCTGTAGTACATTCTGGATAATCAGGTTCACTCTTCCCATTTGCTGATGCTTCTTAGAAAATCAAAGTTTCACTGTTTCATCACTTGTGCCCTACTACAAGTTAAATCTTAGCATAGAGGCTTGGCATAGACTGCTCTGTTTAGTAGATTCATCTCTTGAGACTAGAGATTTCCTTTGCAACTTTTATATCTTTCCCTGATTTTCCCCCTTCTGGCAGTTTGTGATCTTTGAATGCCCCATTTGCCACCTCCTTGGTTTTCAGCAATGACATCTTTAACTCAGCTTGGCTTGGGGGATGGAGGGAATGCATGTGACAGACGAGGTACTTGGAGGAGTTGATTACCAGTGTCTGCTGAACATCTTTCCTTTCCAGTTTCAAGTGTGTGCAAAAGGGGGAGAAAGTGTTGGGGCCAAACTACAATTCTAAATAATGGTACCTGCAATCTTATAGGAATTCAAGTGTTTCTGGATCCTGCACCCTTCTGTTCTTATTTATTTCCTTTTACTTGATCAGCTCTTGTTTCCTGTAGTGCTTTTCCTTTCTCTGAAACCTCTCAGCTCTTATTTTCAGCTCACCCATACTTCTTGTGCCATTTCAAAAGTACTCCTGTGGCCCATGTCACAGTGCCAATGTCAGCGCTCCGAGCGGAGTAGTTATAGCAGAGAAAGCTGTAAGGAAGTTCCATTCCACATTCCAACTACTCAGCTTTATTCCATGTGACGTGACAATATCCCTTTATTTGCTTTCTGTTTGTAGCATACTTAAAGAGCAATTAAGGTTTTAATAGACATTTTTCCAAAGTAATAGCATGTTACCTAATTTAATTACATAGTAGCTTCTCAGGTGTCAATGCATTCTGCCTCTGAATGGCTGGCTCTGGGCATATTCTGAGGCAATGGTTTGGTTTCTTTCATAAATAGGGTAAATTTGGCAATTGTCATGCTGTAGTAATGACAGTCATATTTATTGTGGAAGCAAAGTAGGATCCTGTTTCAAGCTGGAGAAGTCCTCCAGGTACGCTTTGGGGTGAGGTTTCCAAGTATAGTGTGTGCAATTTCACATCTCTCAAGCTGTTCTTCCACAGTTATGTGTGGGTAGGTGTACTGGGTTTGACATGGAAGATTGAATTGGCTCTTGATAGTTCATATTTGGAGATTCCTAATTAAAGATAAGGTGATATTGAAATCGTGGAAGAGGGAGTTTGGGATGCTGTGTGTCGCAAACTGGTCAGGCATATTCCTTGTACAAAAACCAAGAGAACAGGCCTGCTTCCTTACAGTCCAAAGTAGTTACAGAGGCTTTAAAAAGCACCAGCAAGACTTGATAAATTGTGTTGGAGGCTAGAAATCATCTCTAACTGCATACATAGAAATCCACTAATAGGAACAGCAGCTTCCTCTACAGTACTCAGAAAAAGTGTTTTAATCACTTGGCTTTCACTTTCGTGAAACAACCAGTAGTTTCCTTTTGAAGAGGCAAAGCACAAATGGTATTGAGCACCTGGGGTTAGTAATGAATTTTCCTATCCAAAAGCAGCAATTTGAACCTCTAGTTTGTAGTGTGCATTGTGTAAGAACAGCAAGGGTGGATTTCAAGATGTCAGCACATCTTGCATGGAACTTCAACATTGATCATGACCTTTGCTGAGAAGGATTGGAATGGACTGACAGCTAAACTGCCTGTGTGCTTTTCCATCCCATCTCAAAGCTGAGACACATTTGTGTCAGAGCAAAAGAGGCTTACACAGGTTTGTCCATGACTTCTCTCTAGATCAGGCATCACACACTGTCTGCCGCCTGTGGCTTAGGATAAAGTTAATTGTAAGATCTGCTCTGTTCTAAGCTGTGGAATTGAGATCCTGGATACATTGGTGAAAGACTGTGTACGTGCTATGCTTTTAAGTCTATTTATTTACCTCTTCTTCTGTAAGAGTACCAGCTAATTTTGATTTCCTTATTTAGAGCCACAGCCTGTCCAGACTGTTTCAAACCAGCAAAGAACAAACAGGTAGGATCTCATCAGTGTTGTATTTCTTTTCTGACATTCAGAATTTCACAGCAGTAGCTACAACGAAGAACTAACCTCGGTATTCAGTCAGTGTTAAATGTCTGGTTTTCCTTCATCAGAAATCTCTCTAGTTTTCTATTGTCTCAAAATAAAGTTGTCTTCTTTATTCACTTAACGTGTCCCTGCATAGGAAAACTATCTTTTCTTTAGGTCATTCATTTTCCAGACTGTCTAAAGGCCATAATTTTAGGAATGTTCTCTATAAATACCTCCCTTAAGATCTAGGAACTTGATTGTCATGCATTAAAAGTAGCATAAAAGATGATCCTCAAGCTCTCTGTTCAGATAAGTCACATTGTGAACATGAGACTCCACAGCCAAAAGGAGAATGATCACACTGCAGTTTTCATGTTCTCTGACCTGAGTGAAAGACACAATCCATGCAGGATGGTTTTATCCTGGCTGCCTCTGCAGAAGGGGAGGGAAGAAAAGGGACCTTGCCACTTGTTGCAAACCCTGAGCACGCACACAGTCATTGATGGAAAAGAGGACGTGTGAGAGTAAAAAATCAGTTGGAGAGAAACTCACATGAGAAGGACAGTTGATGTGATCAGAGGGAGAGCAAGTAACTTGTGTCAGAAGCCTCTGCAAGGCCTTTTGTTCTTTCTGGTGAAGAGTCTCCTGACATTTGACAGAGGCAGTCATACCCAGGAATTCTGCCTACTCCACTCCACCTGACCGAGAAATGCAAGTCTCTTTTTATAAGGATTGTATTGTTGTAACTCACTGCTTGCCGCATTGCTTTCCTTTAGAAGGGGGAAAATCCCAAGCAAGGAGCTAAACCAGCAGGGCCTGGCTGTTAAAACCACACAGGCAACGAGATGCAGGGGAACTTAGAGCAAAAACTATCAGCTCTGAAGAGCCAGCAGAGGTTAATGGTTACACAGAAGCTGTGCTGAAAGCTTCAAGGGCTGTGTTAATCAGAGAAGTAGTATAAAAACTGGGTTCTAAGTGAAAATTTCCATGTCATCTGCTGTAGGTAGTTATTTAAACATGCTGCTACTTTAAGGGTTTTCCAGTTCATCTGTTCTATGAGGAAGGGCAGTGCTACTATCTCTAATTTATGCTTAGAAGGAGAAAGAGCAGCTGTCGTGAAAGCAGCCAGGAACTGTGTGTTAGAGCAAAGGCTTAAATTGTCCCAAAGAGGGACAGTTTTCCCAGGGTTTTTTTTTCCAAGTCCTCAATCCAGTTTGCAAAAACAAAACCAAACCCATCCTTAAATCAGAAATTCAGCAGATGGCCATCAGGTCAGGGGACTGAAGCACATGGCCTGTGAGGAACCTGGACTTCTTCAGCTTGGAGAAATGAAAGCTTTAGGGAGGACCCAACTGAATCTCTTACCATTAGAGGGATTATCAAGAACAGGGAGCCAGGCTGTTCATCACAGTGCATGGTGGAAGATGAGAGACAGTGGAAGTAAGTTGAAATGAGAGGTTCAGAGTAGATGTGAAAAGCCATTTTTGCCATGAGGACAGTTGGACAGTGGAGCAGGTTGTGCAAAGGGGGTGTGCAGGGATCCATCCTTGGAGGATTTCAAGACCTGACTGGATAAAACCCTGGGTAGTAGGGTTTGATCTCATAGCTGACCAAGAGACCTACTGTTCTCAGCCTTCCTAAAGCAGGATTCTGCCTCACCTATTACAACACTTGTTTCTCCTGCTCTAGAAACCTAAATTCTGTGTTTTCTGCCTTAGCCTCACTTGAGATATCAACAGGAGCACCTAGCTATGCACAGAGGATGGTAGTTGTGACTCCTGCCATTACTGTACTGTTATTACTCCTTTGACTATCTGTTCACCATTGCGAGTTGATGCAGCTTGGGAGTCTGAAGGTGCTTGCCTTCCACAGTTCAGGAACTGCTAAGCCCTACCATTCAGAGCCCTTAGTTCTGAGTATGAATGGACTTTTGAACTTAAAGAGATACCTACTCAACAGGCTTATTTGGGGAAGAACTAGCTGCCTGCTCCCACCAAGATAAAAGCTGGGGCTTAGGTATACTTAATTCTTGAGACTGGGAAAGCTTCTTTAGGTTTATATGTTTATATGTAAGCCTTTCTTAGGTTTATGTGAATGGATTTAGGATTCTGCTTTTAATCTGTTTTGCAAATTTGGACCTCAGAGCTTTTCTTGTTCTTACTTTTGTATATCTTCTGAAATAAGATAGTTTCCAGAGATATGCATAGTATTTCTTTCAGCTAACCAACAATCAGGTTTAGCAATTGAATATTCTCAGGAGTTGGAGTAGGTTTATTTGGAAGTATATAGTAACAGTAATTATAGATAAAAAGTCTTGTTATATCTGCTGTGTAAAAGCAGTGAGTAAACATATACTACAGTTTGTACCTGTCTTCTAGAAACAAAGGGGCAAATCTTAGTTGTACAGCTAAATAACTGTTATGTTCCAATCTGTCAGCTGTATTAGTCGTATTGATTTCATGTTGTGAGTAAAGTGACTTGAATAGAAGCTTGCAAAATTACCTGGTACTGTTTGCCCTGTTAAAATTAGGGTCAAGATCATGGTGAGTTCTTACTCATATGGAGTTGCTTTGAGGTATAAGAAAAAACAATAACACAAGCAAAGCCACTATATTGTGAGAATCCTACAGTGTGCATGGTTTAGGGTTTTTTCTTCCTTAGAGTATCCTTTCTTAGCCTGTCTTAGTTCTTGACTCATTTCTTTATTTCATTGTGCAGTCTGTTTTTACTAGAATGGCAGTTATAAAAGCCCTAGAGAAGATAAAAGAAGAGGATTTTCTCAAGTAAGTATATCCTGAAACTAGTTCTTAGTATTGAGCTTTTATATAGAGTTAGGATGGGGGGGAAAATATTAGGTGGATAAGTAGTGGTAAGATGTCAATAAAAGAACTTCTAATTGTTGAAATTCTCTAGTTTACTGGGTAAAATGTGTTGTGTTTTCTTCTGGTAATAGAATGTCATTTCAGATCTTTTAATTAAGGGGTGATCTTAAAATGCTGAAGATACAGAGGATGGATCTAACTGGACATGACACAAATGATGGGCTTTTTCCCATTAGTAGAAGTGCCTCTCTGGTTGATTAACTCGGAAGGAGAAACTGTGAGTCAGAGAGCTGCAGCTCTGCTCGGTGCTTTTGGCAGTACAGCACTGCAGACTTCTGAGCTGGCATGGGATTTAGAATGGTTAAAAATGAAAACAGTTTCTTATAGTATTGCCAGTCATTTACATTTAAAAATCTTATATGTGTCCCCAAAGCCACAAAAGAGATTTAGAAATCATGGAACTTGCTTCTGTCTTTTGAACAGGAGAGTTTACAGGGCAAGCTTCTCTTTACAAGAAAGACTTTTTCCCATATTTCCAGAATGTTAGGAGTTGAGTTTTAAGGAAACACCAACTGCTGTAATATGGTGAAAATCACAAGCAGTGGGAAGACATCAATGGACATTTACTCTGTAGTTCACTGTGCTTAATAGCACAAAAGTCAAATCTTTGCTTTGATTCCCAACCAAGATTTAGTAATAGGTCCTGAAGGTAGTTTTCATGCACTATTTAGTTTCATTATTGCTATAGCTGTAGTGTGGTACATCACATTAACACACTTTGAAGTGTTATACTTTGAGAATGCTTGATGACAGATTGACAGAAGTATTTGCAATGCAGTGGGTTTGATTTGTTTAATATTTATCCATTTCTTCTTCCACCTTTTAATGTGAATACTGCGTTTACACCATAGCTGTGTTTTGTCTAACTGAAGTCATCATCTTACATCCCATTATTGCTATGATGATGCTCCACCATGCTCTGGTATAACTCTATTTTTAATCTTTTTCTATACAGGCATTTTCCATGTCCCCCAAGTTCACCAAAGAGCCTCTGTGTTGCTCTGGAAATTCAGTGCAATAACGGTGCAGTTTTTGTGGCTGGTAAAGTGACCCATTTTATTTGCTGCTGTATTATCTTAAACATAACTTTGTAATACTGCAATGAGACCCAGAAGATTCTTGCTATTTGTTGGTTCCTTTATTGAAGTGTAAGGAGCAAAGAAACAAATCTTGCTGTATCCAAGAGTGGACTTATTTGAAAGGGGGAGAAATTAAACTTGCCTTTGCTGAAGACATGGTTTGTCAGAAGTTAGAAATTACAGATAACAGGCTCAAATCAAAACTGTGTTTCTGCTCTTACATTGTGAATTTAAACTTAGAGATAGTCTGTGGTGGAATGTGGTTGAAGAGGAGTGGGAACTGCAGGCAGCTGAGACAAGGTAGGGTTCCCATGATAGGAGCTGCAGGAAAGGAGCATGTCACTTGGGCTGCTCCCAGTGTGCACACACCTTCCTTCTGGATATTTTAGCAATATCCTGCTTTTCCTTGCCATTGATTTTGTTTTGCTTTGAGAGATGGAAGAGTTCTCTCTTCTAGAGACAGCAAAGGGTGATGTGAATACTTAAAACAACTCTCTCTGCTCATTGAGTGGGTTTATCCAGAAGCAGGTTTGATTTGGGTTTATCTGCATATTATTCCATCCAAACCTGCCAGTCTTAATGGGATTGATAAAGGTTAAATTTTGGAAGGCTTAGCTCTTTCTAGATTCCACCCCTTGAAACCAAGACAGCATCTGAAATAATTGGGTGAGACAGGTACTGCAACAACACTTGCTGTCCCTGAGTTGAGATGATTCAACTGTTTTATTAGCTGCTTGCAAGAGTATCTACACTTCCCCTACTCCTCTGTACAAACAGCCATTGATTTAAATATAAGCAAACAGCTTCTGCTTTTCTTTAAACCCTGCAATTTAAATCCAGCGTACTATTGAAAAGGATGGTACAAATCCTGAATAAAGGAAAAAGCACAAAATGAAAACAAAAAATGCAGAAGTGAATATTCTAATGGCAGGCTAGCTGATGTTCTGTACCTACCTGTTTCTTATTTTCAGTCACTGAGGGGACAGTTAGATGTGTATCTTCACAAATCCAAGATACCCAGTCTTTTAGCCTTTTCCAAACACACTGGTTTAGGCTGCTTCATTGGATGGTTTGGTCAGAATTCATCTGTGTGGAGAGGGAGACAGGGACTTAGCTTTCCACGTGTGATTTAATACTGGTGTTGTGAGTTGTAGTTTATAGCTCACTCAAACAACCAAACAAAAC
Source organism: Agapornis canus (assembly GCA_036873685.1). Lineage (NCBI taxonomy): Eukaryota > Metazoa > Chordata > Aves > Psittaciformes > Psittacidae > Agapornis > Agapornis canus. Next base: position 15,199 of record JBAFWW010001017.1, on the reverse strand, counting down.
CCCAGGCAGGATGTTATCTTTAATTTTTGAAGAATTAAACCCAGAATAGAACTTACTGAGTACAGTGCAGTTATTTTGCTGTTATTAAAAGAGAGGTGATCTTAACTTGCAAGCACACTTTCACGGTTGGTATTGCCCTCTTGACTTTATCTGTGGTGTTTAGTGATGATTTCACCCCCCGTTTTATTGTAGGGGTTCAGAAAAAGCTGTCAAAGTGAGAAACACCTATTGTTTTTTTTAACTCACTCTTCTGCAGCTCAAACCCCAAAATCATTAGAATGGGGAGCTGAGAGATAACAAAATCATATTTTCCTTTTTCCGCTTTATGGAAAGAGAATTGAGCAGTGTGAAGCTGGGTGGTTAGTCATAGTGCTTTCATTGTATGCCCCAGTGAAACAGTATTAGTCAGATTCCCCAATTTATTTGTGTGGGTTTTTCTGCAGATCAAAATGCAAGGAGGAAACCTTGTTAGAAATGGGAAAATATGATACCGAAACCCAAAAGAATTGAGATGACAGAGGGACAGTATAATGTGCACAGCTGCTTTGAACTTTGTTTTGTATATGCAAGGTTTCAGATTGAAACTTGTTGTGCAGGGGTTTACTCATTGTTCTTTATGTTTGAGCTCCTTGTTTTGTGCATATTTTCACTTCTTATGGAACTTGTCAATAAGAAAGCTCATCTTGGTCATCCATGTCAGGCTGGGTCTTTAGTTATAGCAGTCTTTATGTCACAGGAGACAGCATGCTAGTGGGACATAAGACGAGACTATGACTGGAATTAGTCAGAGGATGGCAACTGCTTTGCATGGCAACTTTGCAGGGTTTTTGAAATTCATGCTGGTTTATTATTAAGACATTTGGCTCACATGGTTTTCTTTGTAATTAGTCAAAACACTGCAGTTTGGGTTTCTTTTGTTAAACATTCAGTGGTAGAACTTGGGTTGAAACTCAATACAAGAGTGAGGGGACTTCTTGGGGCATGTATCCATTGGCGGATGGGCATATGTATAGCACTAGTTTGGCACATGGGAGGCTGGTTCAAGACCATGCTCTGATTAAAACCCCATTTTTTTTCCATTCAGAATTGACTCAGACTAGGCATTGAACCTCTGGGGTTCATTCCCTTTTGTGTCAGGCTATGCACAGTTTGTTTCTGTGGTTATGCCTGAAGGGATGACTGCAGCAGTAGGTGCTCCAAGTCTACCTTTAAGCTGGCCATCTTGGAGTCTGAAACTTGTAGGCACAGCAAGTTTAAGCCTCTATATTTCTGTTCACAAGGCTCCAATGAAAACGTAATGTGAAATACTGGAGCTTTGGTGCATTGGTTTAGAATGGTCGCAGGTGACGTAGTTGATTTTTACAGGAAGATACAACAAATACTCCAGGAATTTACCTCAGACTCCCTGGATTATTGATGGGGAGCGGAAGCTGGAATCCTCAGTGGAAGAGCTGATTTCAGAGCATCTAATGGCAGAATTCAAAGCAGATAGTAAGTATCTTCGACATGTTTTCTCATCATAAATATTTTTTCTTAGTAATTACTCCTTAATACAAAAATGTAATGGAAAAAAATTGGTTTCTTTATGCCACTTTTATCCTTCCAAGTCAAAACTTGGAAACGCTTTTTATCTATGATCTGTGAGGGACTAGATGCAGTCTTTTATCCTACTAAAATAGCTCCTCAGTTGATCTGACGATGGGAACGTTATGGTTACAGGACTATGCAACACCTGATTCCAGCTTGCAGATTTACCACGGTGGTAGTGCATGGGCAGTAATGATGAGAAGAGATATAAACAAGTAGAAAGACGACTGCAGTAGGTCAAAGGAGGTGCCTTTTACTTGCCTTTTGCTTAGCACTGGGGAGACATATCTGGAGTATTGGATCCAGTTCTGGGCTTCCCAGTACAGGAAAGATATAGACGTACCTAAGCGAGTCCTTCCTTCAGGCAAAGCTTAAAGGTGGAGGGGATATGGTGAAGGAAACTAAATACCCAACAATGCATTTTTATAGCTCGAAAGATGAAAAAGACCCTAATACACAGAGGTCACTTTTGAGTTTGGACTTGAGTTTTCTTTCTCTTTTCTCCAGGTATGTGACCAGCAGAAATTTTTCCGGTATCTTTAGAAACTATTGGGTATATTTAGGGTAAAAGGTTGGGGTTTGGAGCAAGACAGCTCAGTTTGATTTTATTCAGAAACATGAATTATCTGGACAAGAAATTAACACAGTTAGTAAGTGGAATTCCTGTAGGATTGTACTGCTTTACTTTTGGACAGTTTCAAGGTTGACATCAGTGAACAGTAACTCGGATTTGCTCCTGGGGTGCATTTTATAAAGGTAGCTCTTTGAAGAAGATCTGCAAACAAGTTCAGGGGAACAGGGGAAGTTTAGGTTGAATCTAAGGAAGAAATTCTTTGCTGTGAGGGTGCTGAGGCACTGGAATGGGTTGGCCAGGGAGGTTGTGAGTGCTCCATCCCTGGCAGTGTTCAAGGCCAGATTGGACAGAGCCTTGGGTGCCATGGTTTAGTGTCAGGTGTCCCTGCCCATGGCAGGAGGTTGGAACTGGATGATCTTCAGGTCCTTTCTAACCCAAACCATTCTCTGATTCTATAAGCATCTGTCATGGTTTAACCCCATCTAAGCACCACACAGCTCCTGCCCTGTAGCACAGGGGAGAGAATTGGAAAGGAAAAGTGAGGAAACTCATGCATTGAGACAGTTTTATAAGCAAAGCAAAAGCCACGCAAACAAGCAAAGCAAAGCAAGGAATTCATTCACCACTCTCCATGGTCAGGAAGGGACTCAGCTATCTCCAGGACAGGCTTCATCACATGTAATGGTGACTTGGGAAAACAAACATCACCACTCTGAACTCATTCCCCTTTCCTTCTTCTTCCCCTAGCTTTATATGCTGAGCATGATGCCATAAAGTATGGAATATCCCTTGGGGTCAGCTCCCAACTCCTTGTGCACCCCCAGCCTACCTGCTGGTGGGGTGAGGAACAGAAAAGGCCTTGACACTGTGTAAGCTCTGCTCAGTGATAACATAACAGCCCAGTGTTATCAGCACTGTTTCCAGTACAAATCCAAATCACAGCCCGATACCAGCTACTACAAAGACTATTACCTTCATTGCTACCAAAGCAGCACTGCATCCACCTCTGGTCTCACATTAAAAACAAACAACCCCAACAACAACAAAAAACAATGAACAAGAGAGAACATCGACGCACACAGAGCCACAGAAAGCCCTCTTTCACTGTGGCCCATCACTTCGTTACCTACCAACCCTTCCTTCTCACCTGAAACCAGCTCAAGCAAAGCTTGATACAATCAGTGCACATCCTACCATCATTATTTATTTATAGAAAGGCCAAAAAAGGGTCCAGTTATAAAACAAAGACAAATGATGGGGTGAGAATAGATGAGGAAAGAGTGAAAAGGCTGGGACAAAGAGAGATCTGCGGTGATTCAAAAGAGACTCACAGTCCATCCTGTAGCTCCTGAGTGTCATTTGAGGTCCCCAGAGATCGAAGGCTTCTTTCCAGAGAGGTCACTGTCAACAGCAGAGAAAGAGAAGATAAAGAAGAAGCACACTTTGGCAGAGAAAACAGTAAGGATTTTTGTTCAACTGGTTGGCATTTAATTCTAGCATTTAAACAGTGCAGTGAAGTGGTATTTGGACAAATAATACATGAGACAAAGGGGACAACATCTAGCAATGGCTGCTACCCAAAACCAAACAAACTGGCTTCCTTGGGTGCATAAATGGTGAATCCATGTATCCATCCCTGGCAGCGTCCAAGGCCAGGTTGCATGAAGCCTTGGGTGGCATGGTTTAGTGTGAGGTGTCCCTG
>JBAFWW010001017.1:0-11236 GCA_036873685.1 Agapornis canus | reverse complement strand
TGCCATGGTTTAGTGTGAGGTGTCCCTGCTTATGGCTGGGGGGTTGGAACTGGATGATGTTACGGTCCTTTCCAACCGTAACTCTTCTATGATTCAGAAAGAAAATATTTCACCTTTTAAAAGCTGTAGGGTGCTAAAAATGCAGAATAAAATCTCACCTGCCTTGTTCTAATCTGTTACAGGCTTTAATTTTTCTTCCTCTGGAAGAGAAGATGTGGATGTAAGAACATTAGGCAATGGTAAGGTTTGAAACATCCCTTGTGAAACACAGAAACACACAAAGTGGTCAGCTGAAGATACCCTAATAGGTACAATGCCAAGTGCATAAGTGTGTGACTAGGCATACTCTGAAATTCAATCTCAGAAACATTTTAGTGATATCTATGTATTTATTCCCAAAGACTGAACCATTTCATAAATCCAGCTGAAAGAGAAGGCCTTTTTCAGTGTCCTTGGCTACACAAGTGTATGGAAATGCATAGCTTGTTGGCAGAATTTATTCTTATTCTCAGGCTGTTTGTATCAGACTGATTCCTGTCTTGTTTTCTGTTGGGTCCTACTTTGCTTCTCTGTCACTGGGGAGGGGAAGGCCTTATTTCCTTTTTGAACTTGGGTCCTTGAAAAAGGTCGGTTGCTTTCCAATATGCTGAAGCTGCTATAGCCAAAGGACAAGGGGGAAAGGAAAAGTCAAAATTAACAATGATGTGTACCAGTTGCTGTCTCCTCTGTAATGTAGTTCTTGGCATTGCTTATACTAGGGATCATCCCTGGCCCCGAGCACAGAAAGTGCAGCTATTGCAACAGATGTTTAGCTGAGGGAGCGGGATTTAACATGGGCTTGCACCTGGGCATTGCTGTAGGTGACAGAAAATAAGCTAATTAACTTTTTTTCTTATTTTATTTTTTAATTAGCCCAGACTTGTACAAGATGTCTTCTGGGAAGTTTTAATTTGCACTTATTGCTGATACTGGGGTTTAGTAGCCAAAAAAACCTCCCTTGTTTCTTCCCTTCCATCTGATGCTCCGTCCCTAAACCCGCAAGTCCTACCCCTGTTTGCATAACAGCAGACAATCTTCACACCTCCCAACCTTCCTGCATCAATTCAAACGTTAATTTAGAACAACATGTTTTTATGTTTTATGACTCTGCATGTCGCCAGGAAGGCCCTTTGCAATTGAGCTTGTGAATCCTCGTAGAATACATTTTACTGCTGAGGAAATGAAGAGGCTTCAGCAGGTAAATCATTTGCACCTCCTGGAACTCATAAACCATGTGTTTCTGCTCTAACTGAGCAGTTTTTCTAACTGATTCTCTTTTAAATATCACAGACAATTAATACCTCTTCAGACAAAATACAGGTTCGAGATTTACAGCTTGTCACCAGGTTAGTATTTATTATCACTGGCAAGGGATTTCAAAGTGATGCTGTGGGAGTTTTGCAGGCACTCTTGCTCATAGCATTATACAATTATGCTTCCATTATGGGAGTAATTAATTTCTTTTGTTTAGAGAGGCAATTGGTCGTATGAAAGAAGGTGAAGAGGAGAAGACAAAGACCTACAGTGCCTTAATATGGACAGACAAAGCAATACAGAAAGAAGATATTGCATTTCTAGATGATATCAAGGTAGCTCTTTTTGCTAGTTTATATAGTACCTGTCCTTGTGCCTTAGGGAAGAGTTTATGTGCACCCATGGGCATATCTCTTTCTCTGTGTTTGGTGTTTTTATCATCAGGGTTTCTCTTGCTATAGGGGCTCCCATACCTCCCTTCTCAGCCTTCCTTACTTCCCCATTGTCATCCTAGCAGTACAGCTGGCTGGCTGTTAGCCAAGCCAACACATTACTGTATAATGTTGACTTTCCTGTAGACCAGATATGAAAATCAGCAAATGGGAGAGGGGGAAACGTGGCATCTGCACTCCTTTCTTTACCTTAGATAGTGTTTTGCAGCAGTGCAAGGAGCAGAGAAGGTCTTCAGTTCTGCAAGCTCTAAAGTCCTTCTTCCACAGTTGCAGCAATAAGGAGTTTGAGATGTCTGTGGTAAATAATGCAAAGAGGCCTTATGAAGTGTTCAGTGTAAGCAGCACGCTGGGTCAATGAGAGCTTGCTCTGAGTGTTGGTTAGGGAGATGCCTCTGATGGAGAAGGCTGTTCAGTTTTTGTCATCTCGCACCATTTCCTATGGGTCTTGGCCATGAAATCATTCTCAAAGTGAGGGCTTGAGCCATTACAGTTCAGGGAGACAACTGTTGTGAAGCTGTTCCCTGAGAAGTTGCCTTTCAGACTGCTGCATCTCCTTTGGGAAAGGCGGTGGGGAGTGAAGAGAGCGCTCTGAGATCTAATCTCATTTAGGCTTTTTTCCCCTCGCTTTTCTTTCTAGGGGCTTGGCTGTAGTTTAGACAAAGCATTTTGTGGGTGGGATTTTTTTGCCTTTTTGATTGCCCTGAGGCTCTCAGCGAGCTTCTAAACGCTGGAGTCATTCCAGCAAAGGACTATGGAGATTTCAAGGTTATTCCTCTGTATTTGTGATTCCATTAGTTTGTGTTCATATGAGGCCTTCTCATTTAGCCTTTGAGATGGCTGTCCTTAGCTCCTGTGATAAACACAGCAAAACTGAGCTTTGCCTCAGGATTACTCAGCTACCATAATACAGCATAAAAGAGAGGTGGTTGCTTAACAATACACGACTGTTCCGATATGTGTTGTATGTTGCACATTTCCTTCCTCATTTATTTTGTGACCTCCTGTAACAGGAGTTAAAACTTGACCAGAAGACGCCTCTGCGGGTGCTTCACAGGAGGCCTCTTGCTGTAAGGTGTAGGATCATTCACACCATGAGGTCTGAGTACATAGACCAGCATCATTTTCGCCTGCACCTGAAGACCCAGGCAGGAACGTATCCTTAGAAGCTGTTACACAATGCTTACAGCTTGCTGATGAGAATCATTTATAATGGTAATGGGAAGTTTCCTGCTTTTATCACTGCAGTGTTTCTAAGTCCCTGCTCTTCAACACTCATATGTTGCTGCTTAATCTTTGCTTTTATGTCAGGCTTTCACATTCAGGCTTTCACTCAACAATACTGTCTCCATGTGTATGTATTTTTGTGATGACCACTTTGTTAAAGTATGTGATAATTATAAATGTACTGGTTAAAGATAGATACTCTTTAAGCTTTTCCTAATTTACCTGAAAACTTTTCCCCTTAGAAAATAAGCTTTTCCACAATATTTAATGCACTGCAGGTTGCTGCTGCTTACAAATTAGCAACTTTTGCCATCAATGAGGTGGAATGAAATAGAAAATGTAGGTCCATAGTGCAGGTTTTGGCATCCGAGTCAAAAGCGAAGAATGAGGAAGACTTTTAAAGATGGATATGGCATTAACAGGATGCTTATTCACTGCAAATGGATTTGGGAGTAGAAAAAGGCACTATTTTGATTTCTTTGTGGTAAATCCACCTTTCCTTAGCCAGTATTTCTAGCTACATTAAAGAATTTGTGCATGGAGACTTTGGAAGAACAAAGCCCAATATTGGCTCCCTACTGAACAGAACTGCTGACATTCTGGAGCTGGATGTAGAAGTAAGTTGTCTGTTCTTTATCCTCCCTGGAAATTAGTCAGGTAGTTGCATTTGTGAGATGCTTTCAGTGGAATTATTCTAACCAAATCTACCTTCCTTACCACAGTTAATAGAAAAATTGCTGTTAATGCAAAAATAGTGGTCTGCACCCTGCTGACACACAGGACAGGCTTCCTTGGCTTAATTCATGCAGGGAGGGATGGGAAGACATACCATGAATTGATGACACTTGTGATTAGCAGCCACTGGAACAGAGCTTAGCCATGTTACATGTAGCACATCAAGTTGAAAAATAGGGGAGGTTTGAGTTCCTTTTGCAGTGCTGGTTCAAACACAGCAAGAAATTATTATCTGCTCACTTGCTGGCGTCAGATGAAGCGCCAGGATTTGTTTTGGTTAAAAGAATGTATGTAGAGATATGGATTTAACACTTCATGGTTTGGCAAGGTGCATTTAAAACACACGCTTTCCTTTCAGATAGCCATTGATCGACATGCTTGTGCTCATGTACTTCAGGAGAGCCCCCCATGTGTTGCATTTTGCATAACAGCCTTGCAGCTTTCTGCATATCTTTTGTAGGATAATACAGGAGGGGAGCTTGCAGAGGGCACGTGAGTTGGTTTGGAAAGCAGGAGCACCTGATGGGGCTCAGGCTCATAGGGATCGCTTTCATAGGGATAGGTGTCACTGCAGCTATTGGACATTGCTATGAAAGATGTTTAGGGACTTGAAAATAATTAGTCATCTTGCTAGTAATGCATTTTAGCTCAGCCTAAGAGCTTTGATGCAGTTGTAGATTAGCTGAGGAGTAGGTATGATTAATGTAGGCAGTCTTGGAGCCAAGGTGATTAATGTGCTGTGGGGCCATCCCTGCTTTGTGATTGCAAATGGTGATCCTGTGGAAGCATTGGGTGTGCTGCTTTTGGAAGAAGGTGAGCAACAAGTTGGTGCCCAGAGGGAACTGGAGATGTAGCCTCAGGGAAGCAAGACATGATCCAAGCTGTAGTCATTACGACATTTGCTTCTAATGGAGTGTCAGGCATGAGTTGTCTGTTTTGACTAACACTCAGGATAACTGTTCACGATGTTCCCTAGATAACTTCCACATAATGCATGACAACTTACTCTTTTAGTCTAGTTTTCCTTACTCAGGAGGCAGATTTGGGGACAGGCAATGGTTTCCTACTCCAGCCTTTCCTGCACTGCCCAATTCCTGAATATTTCTGTGGCACCAGTCAACAAGCTGTTTGTTTTCACAGCATCATGACCCATGTGCAGGATGTGTAGAAGGTGGAGGTGGTCCATGTTTCTAATGAACAGATCTGGACACTTTGTAAACACAGCCCTACATGAAATGATGCTGGACAGTAGTAGTATAAAGAGTTGTGATTCTGCTTGAGGAAGAAAGCCCAGCTCCTAAGCCTCTCTCCAGACACACATAGAGCAACCAGAAGGAGGTGGCTGTTGCATGCCACTGGTTCCTGCTTGTCATGTCCCACGTTTCATACCTTAGTGTCATTTATTTACTGTTTCTTTCCACTATAAACCTCGTGCTGACAAGCATAGAGCGTGCTACTAAATCTCTTTATCTATGTAAAGTATCAAGTCTGTTGATTCTGCCTTTGCTTTTTTCCCCTGCATTTCAGTCTGTTGATGTTGACTGGCCTCCAACCTTGGATAATTAACTCTTCAAGCTGGGATGAGGAAGAAGCAGCTCCACTGTCAGCAGCTGGGTACTGAGCACTGTACAGTATTAGAGCTTGGTTTCTGTTGAACATTTGGATCATGTTGATCTGCCAAAGGACACTGTTACTTTGAATCAACTTTAAACGCTCTGAACAGGTAGTGTTGGTTCAATCTGTAGCCTAATTATAAGCGTCTCTGTGGATAAAAGGATTTTGGTAAGCTACTGTATTAAGTCTTTTTAAAGGAAAACAGTGTAACATGTGCAAAGGGGGTACTCAGCAAGTACATCAGATCGCCATTCTGCAATAGAGTAAAATGTTTTAATGGAAAACAACCCTCCCTCAAGCCAGATTTATTTATTTCTAACTGGTTTTACATTGGGTGCTACAGCTTTTGTCATCTGGGTGCAGGTAGCACGGGGTTATCTGAAACCCAGCTCTAACTTTTCCCAAGTACTGTTTATGCAGGAAATCCCCCAAACCAGGGAGCCTGAAACCAACAGTGCCTGGGAGGGAGGTGGTGCCTCACTCTCTGCTAACTGCTCTTTGGGCAGTGTCTGTCAGTGTTGGAGAAGGGCAGTTTGCCTGCCAGACACGATACTTTTCAAAGGGAAAACGAGTTTTCAGAGGAAAACTGCACTTACACCCAAGATTTTCTCATTTAGAAACAACAGCAAGGCTTCCTAGAAAAAGAACAGATGAGGTACTTGAGGCCTCAGCACCTCTCTGGCCTGGTTACAGTTCTCTTCAGGCATAGGATTTCCCCACTTGAGTCACCATGTATAAAAAGATTGGGAACTCCTGGCAGAGGTGCATCATGGAAATGTAAAGAAAAACAGGAATACCAGGAACCTCAAAGTGCAGGCAGATATAAAACATAGCAAAGAATGATGGTACTGAGAGAGCAAGACAGAGAGAAGCAGCTTTGGTTTAGTAGCATGCTACATTTCTTGTAGTATCTAACCTTGGATGGGTGCCTGTAAGAGCTGAACACTGCCTAGGAACTTCCTGGAATAAGGAAGATCTGAAGTCTTTTTCTTTGCTTATTTTATGTTTCATGCAAACACCACCTATATGTATCTTTAGGAAAAGCCACTTTTATGCCTCTATCGTGTCTAGGAAGACACTTCTGCTTACTTCAGTACAGAAGAGAGTTAAACTCTCACCAGGAAATTAAGGTTTGGAATATAAGGGCTCTTCATTAATTCACATTTCATAAATAAAGGCAGTATTTGCCAAGACAAAGCACTGTTTGGGACTACTGAGAAGTTTTACCTTCAATTCAGAGGTTGCCAGGACCTCGTGATAGAACAGCTGCAGGACAACTTCAGCTGAAGGCTCCATAAGGTGTTAATAAATACACCTTGAAGGAGCTCCTCAAAACTAACACAAAACTAATGGGAACATGATTCAGAGAGCAGTATGTTTTTGTTTTCAGTCTTAAAGCTGTTATGAGCAACAGATTCCAGGCATAGTTGTCTCAGACAATGATCAGTACCCAGAAAGGAAGTGTCATGAATGATGGAAAGCATACTGAATTTAGAAGACAGACAGAAGAGCATTTCAGTCTCCTGTCAATGGGATTTCTTGAAACTCAAAGTGAGCTAAGATATGATTTATAAATTCCATAAACTAAAGGGGAAAAATGTAAACAAGACTGCACTGGGGATGCAACAGGCATGAGAAGTGCTGTTCCAAGGGGAACTGGAGCTAACCAGGCTGAGGCAGAAAGGGCTCCTGCCCTGCTGCAGCTGCAGCTTTCTGCACCACACTGTACGTTACCCTGGTGACAGTGGAGATCATGGTAACAATTCAAGTGTGGATAAACAAGGCTATAAAGGATAAACTGAATGTGCTGGATCTAACTTCTTCTGCATACAATGTGGAGAGAGAGATACCCTGAAAAGGCCCAAATTGTTTCTTTTTATGATAAATGTGAAGCAATCAAATGAGAAGGAAAAGTCAGCTGATGAGGCAAAAATCTCTACAGCCCTTTAAGTAGTTGCTGTTCAGTGACCATGTGAAAACATGAACATGAGAGCTGTAATCTGGGGGGTTTGGACTTCTGTTGAAATCCTCATGTTTCTAATAGGAGGTAAACACTTTGAACTGTCAGAAGCTCTAATGAATATTGCAGCAGTAATATTAATTATAGAATCAGAACACCTTGGGTTGGAAAGGATTTTAAAGCTCATCCAGTTCCAACCCCCTGCCATAGACAGGGACACCTTCACTAGGCCAGGTTGTTCCAGCCCTTGAACACTGCTCAGAGGAAAGAACTTCTGCCTAAGAGCTCATCTCTTATCTCCCCTCTTTGAGCTTAAAAGCCAAATGTCCTTCGTAGAACTTTAATGTAAAATACCTACTTGCAAGTACTCAAATAGGATGTTTTGTGAGAAAGAAAACCTGTTCCTTGTGTGTGTGTGAGAGGGAAACGTGTTACATGAAAAACACAGGTCCTTTTTCCTTCAGCACCATCCTTCTTCACACTGGAAGGACTCGGAATAAAGCTGTTGTATATTGTACCAGGTGAGCACGGAAGCTTTTGTCCTCTCTTCTTTGACCAAAAGTCACTTGCTGTGCCACAGGAAATGCAGGATGACCCCTTCCTGCACACACTGCTTAAGCTTTTGTCGTGGCCAGTAGTACCCATGAAGGCAATGGATAACCAACCTTCTCCCATTTCTCCTGTGGAGATGAATGTGAGGTGGCAGAAGCAGAGCACTTGGTATAACCAGTTTTTTAATGACCAAACTGACCCGTTTACAAAGGGAAACAGAACTTTGAAAACATTTAATGATACAGTAAAACCAAACTGTAACGTACGAGCTTTCTATGGAGTGAGGAAAATGTTTACATTTAATATACTTAAAAATGAGAACTTCAAACAACAACAAAAAGAACTGAATAAACCGAGCTTCCTTTGTATTTCTTTGGGGTTTTTTCTATTACTTAGGACTGCAGAGGAGCTATGCAGAGGGGAGGAAAAACGGCTTTAAAACAGAGAGTGAATTCCTTGTGTCGTGTGCCTGGAGTTAGGGGAAGCACTTTTCCAGACTTCATCTATCCTACATGTTGTCTAAGGAGCATATACCATCAAACCCATGGAATTGGTGTAATGCATTCCAGGGGCAGCACCTTGTTGCTTTGAGTGCAATGGATTCCTGCGGTTAAGGAGTCATTGCTTTCCTATAAACCACGGGGGCTTTTTGGTGTTCGTTCTGCCTATTCACCTCAATAGGTGTGTGACTGGGGACTGTGGTTTGGGGGTCTGTTATAGATCAGTGTGCTTTTTCTCTTGCTTTGTTCCCATGGTGCGGTTTTACGTTGCCAAACAGTAACAGTGAGATTCTTAAGCCTTAACTGCCATCCCAAACAGCTGTATAAAGTAAGAAATACTCAAGTATTTCTTGCTGCATCGATGCTTAAAAAATAGCAATAGTATTAATAATAAGCCAGCAAAGCCCTATGATGCAGAGTGTCTTACCTAGCCATTTACACCCATGTGAGCTGCCACGGAACATCTCACAACTCAGGCTAAGAAGGAAGCCTGGGAATCATGTGGAAGGCAGTAAGTTCTGGTTCTGATGCACGGCATAGAGGAGTGTTTGTACTCAGCGCGGGCTGCACTGGCTGTGAGTTGTTCCTAGGACTGCCTCCAGCTCTGCCCCAAAAGCTGTCTTGTGGTGGGGAGGCAGGATCTGAGCCTTCTTTTTAGGCAGTCACTTGCATAGCAGGAAACTGCCCCGATACCTGAGGAAAGCACAGGCAGATGCTTCGGCTCAACAGATTTCCCCAGTTCAAAATGACAATGTGCACAAAAAAACTTCCAGAGAAATACCAGCGTGCTCCATTCCTAAAGCAATGGGGTTTGTCGTGTAAAACAGTGCACTTGGGATGAAGTGCAGAGAAGTCCTCACTTGCTGTTCGTTCCTTTGTGCAGTGATTCCTTTACAACAGAGCTGGACTCTTTAAAAAACCCAAACCTTCCGGTCTGTTAAAAATACATCTAACAATGACATAGTCATTAAAAAGATTTTAAGAGTAAATTTGCCTTCAAAGCAAATGGATTGTGGTGAGACTGTAAGAAAAAAAGGTATCTATCAATGCATGACAATGGTTAGAGGAGTATTTTGCATGGACGAGGGTAAGAAACCTAAGCCTTTCAAGTGAAGCCGAGTCCAACTTGAACAGGGTTAGGTGAGTCTGAACTGGAGTGCCCATGTGCAGGGTTTTCCCCTTAGTTTCTGTCTCCTAACAAAATTTAAGTCCAATTTTCCTAGCAAAAATAAAATAGTTCTTTTTCAACCAATTTTAACCCTGTGAAGCGTTTGAAATCTTAACCCTTCTGAAGACACCAGCCTTTGCAATTCCCAAAGGTCAGGACGATTTAAGTGTGAACAGTTCCCTTTTCCGACAGCGTAAAAATAGGTAGACAAGGTATCTTTAAGGTACAGAACCCCAACCTCTCCTCCCACCTCTGTTTCTTTTATGGGCACCACTCTTTGGGCTGTGGTTTATGTATCATGAAACTTGCAGAGCCATTTTCTGAGAGAGAAAGCAGGGACTCCAGAAGGGTAAGTTACTCTTCTCACAGCTAGGCACCTACGTACCCGCTCAATGGTTAAAGCTCTGTAATATGCTATCAAGTTGGAAGGACTGATAGAGCTCATCAGCGTGGACACCATCGGTGTCATAGTACTGGTTCTCTGCAATGCTGCTCTGCGGGTTTGGGATGGGGTTGGCAGAGAGTCTTGATTCATTCAGAACATCGTGGTCTATAAAGCTGTAAAGCGCTGGGTCAGCTAAGTTAGGCTGCGGGTTGAAGGGCACGCTGCCCGGGGCTGCTCCCGAAGGGCAGGCCGGAGGCACTGCATGGAGCTGCTGCCTGGGGCTGCTGGTGTTCACCACGGGGTTGTACTTGTCAAAGTTCATGTTGGAGCAGGCCATGTCGTCGGTCTCCATGCTGACGATGGGGGCAGCAGAGATGCTGGAGGGATGAGCTGCGTGGGCCACGCTGTTGCTGGGCACACTCTGCATGTCTGACACCGACCCCACTGCCAGCCCATTGGTGCTGAAATTGCGGTAGAAGCCCGAATCCTTCTCCTCGGACCAGGTCAGGGCGTTGTTGTGGAAAGCTGGGAGGGAGCTGCTGCCCTGAGCCCCGGCCTGGGACCCGTCTGCCCCGAAGCTGTTGTGTGTGTGTGCCCCGAGCAGGCTGCTGCCTGCATTCAGGGTGCTGCACAGCGGCCAGCATGAGGACAGCGTGTCTTGCTTCCCCGGCCCCACCTGCGCCAGCGCATGGGGCATCTGGTTGCACACAGGGTAGATCTGATTGGAGTTGTCCAAGGTTCCCAACACTGGCATCATCAGTGAGGAGGAAAACATGTTGGGTTCTATGGAAAGGAAAGATGTGACTGTTTTAATGCCACTTTTTATGGGCTTTTAACCTACAAGTGGTAAAAAGCAAACCCAGTGCTGTCTTAGTAAGACTAGACATGCTATACGAGCTTAACTGCTCTAAGGGTGGACCCCAGGCTTCTGGAGAGAAAGAGAAGACAGAATTCTCTCCAGAGAAGAGATCTAAACCAGCAACCCATCTCACCCCCCCCATGGCAACCACTGAACGTGACAGCTACAATGAAGAACTGATGGGTTTATTTTGCATAGTCAAAAGTGCCCGTGCCTTAAAGGAAGAAACCCTCAAGAGAATATCAGGATTTAGAACAGAGAGAAGGGAAGGCCAGCGACTGTTCTGCAGCCCTCACTGCAAGAGAGACATTAAGGGGCTGGAGCAGGGCCAGAGAAGGGCAATGGAGCTGGAGCAGATCCAGAGAAGGGCAATGGAGCTGGTGTAGGGCCTGGAGCCCAAGTGTGATGGGGAAGGGCTGAGGGACCTGGGGGGTTCAGGTGGAGAAGAGAAGGCTCAGGGGGGACCTGATGGCTCCCTCCAAGTGCCTGACAGG
>JBAFWW010001015.1:9812-20841 GCA_036873685.1 Agapornis canus | reverse complement strand
CTCCTTTTGATGCAGCCCAGGATACGGTTGGCTTTCTGGGCTGCAAGTGCACACTTCAGTGAACTCATGTTCATGTTCTCATCAACCAACACCCCCAAGTCCTTCTTGGGGCTGCTCTCAAATCATTCTTCACCCAGCCTGTTGCTGTGCTTGCAATTGCCCTGATGCAGGCGCAGGACCTTCTCCTGGCTCAAACTTCAAATGACTTGCTTTAGGTGATAGATCTGTCTTTAAGCTGGGTTGTGCACTAAAGTGTCATATGATTGTCCAGTGACTGCTTTGTTAGAACACATTTCCTAGAGTAAAATTCAGAGTCTCCTTTTAGAGAACAGAGGAAAATACCTTTTTCCTCACTCATGAACGCTCTTGGTCTGAGTTGTTTTATGTCATGGCTAGAGGGGTACTTTGCACAGAGTAGGATGTCATTTCAATGTCCACCTATGTTCTTCAGAAACAGCACAGTGAAAACTGGGAGCCTAACATCTTACAAGCTTGAAGACCTTTGGTATCATTACTTACCAGTGTACTAGATGTAGAAAAGAAAACCTTCGAAAATGTAATTACTGAACTGGCTGTATCCCTTTAAAAGTTGAGAAAGACGACTCTAGAGGGTTTGTTTGAGATGATGCTACAGGTGCATCTTTAACTGGCCAGTTAGTGGTAGGCATCCAACATGCGTCAGCTGTCATGGGCAGCTTCCCTATAAAACAGTTAAAAAGTCTGTGAATGCCTGGTGTTACCTATAATTAGACCACAGACAAAAGGAAGAGCCTGAGAAATCCATCTGCCTGGTGATATTATGAAACTGGAGTTTAAAGTCACAACAGAGACAGTAATTAGTACGGGTATTGTTCCGGGTAATTTTAGATAGTTTTTTTGCCACCCAGTGAAATGTGATGCTGTAACCTGCAACCTGAAGGAGAACAGCATGTGCAATAATGCTTTTCAAAATGATGATCCATTCTCCATGCATCTCCATTAAGTAGGATATAAAAAAACCCCTCTCACCCTGGTAGATCCTTTGGCATGAGGAAAAAAAACTGTGTCCCTGCCCATGGCAGGGGGTTGGAACTGGATGAGCTTTAAGGTCCCTTCCAACCCAGCCCATTCTGTGATTCTGTGAGTAGGAGAGATCTGGTGGCATTGAGCCTTGGTGTGCTTTAGGTCACAGGGATGCTCCTGTCTCTCTTATGTAAAACAAGTGGAAAACACCATTCTGCCAGGTGGCAATTTTGTCAACTCCACTCTGCACACCCTTTAGCTCTGTGTAACCAACAGCATCATCAAAAGACCATGGGGAAACTATGTCTGTGGTCACTGATGTGGTCATGGACTGGGGCTTACTGCCAGTATAGCCCTGTGAATACCAGGAAGCCTTCCTGCTTCTTAAGTATAAGATGACGCACATACAATTTGATAAGTGATTGCCTCCTCTTTCCTTGACTTTCCATCTCCTCCCTCCCAATCCCACGCTGATGACCAAGATCCAGCACAAGGGGAGTATGTACTGGCATTCTTTATGTTTAAAGATTACACAACAGGAAAAAGAGTTTAAAATTATAGGGTTGTTGTTTGCTGTGTTTTGTTGGGGTTTTTTAATTATAACACTTGTGTCCTTTTTCTTTAACAGTAATTTAATAACATCATATTTCTATGGCTTTCATATATTTTCCTTACCACCAAGCGTGGGGGCTAGCAACTCACTGTCCTTCTGAATGAGTCTTGCAATATAGATGAATCAAAAAACCTGGGCTTCTAAACAAAACACCAAGAATAATGAATCAAAACATAAAATATGGTAGTGTTATGAGAGAAAGTAGCATTTCTCAGGGATATCAGTCCAGCACATTCCTGGTTATCTCTTTGTGAAGTCCAGCCATTTAGAAAGAGCTGCTTTAGTCATATGCACAAAGATGTACTACTGCTCATCCCCTCTGCAGCCTAGCAAGAGCAGCTGTGTAGATCCCTTCTGACACGTTATGGGCTGTCAGAAGCATCCCTTATCTGACTCTTGACATAATTTTCTATATTAAGCTTAACATACAAATTAAAACTTGTGTTTTACTAGCACTCTCATTAAGTGCTTCACCTGAATTCAGCACTCCAAGTTTACAGCCCCACAAAGGCCTTTGAGCAGAACAACTTTCCTAACATCCTGTAGGTCTCCTTACATGGTGGTGCCTTGGATAAGAGCACTGCCTTAGAGTCTTGTCCCATCCAACATATATGAGCATGACCTTGTTACCATAGAGGCTGCCTGCTTTCACTGTTCATTTTAGAAGGCAATCAGCACAGTTTGTGGGGATAAAGAGGTTTTTAGCAAGAGAAAGTCCAATTTCTAATGTTGATAAAAGAATATCCTCTTATTTGGCCTTATACTGGAAATTGTGTGAATACAAGGAATCTGTCCCAGGCACTTAAAAGAATACAGCAGCACAGATAAAAATAATTGTACTTAAAACATCCACCTTTTAATGAGTAAATAAAGAGCTAAACAATGCAGAAGAGGCATTAAGAATTCATGAGGCAGTACTGTGAAATGTAGAAAATCTGTGACATTACAGAAGTAATAAATGAGAAAGAAAACACATAGCAAAGACAAAGAGTATTTAAATTCAAAACTTGATCTTAAGGACCATCAGCAAGTGGACAACACGTTAGGAAATAAATCTTACTTGAGGTCAGAGGCTGCTTCTCAAAACAAGGTGCTGAGTGATCATTATGAGCGCAGGTTCAGTGACAGAGTTTGTTATCACTAACATGATACTGGTTTTATGAAAGGTAACGGCGTTAATACTAAATCATTTTCATCTATTTGAGAGAGCACATCTCTTTGTAATACAAATTGTCTTGTTCTACAGAAGGCAAATGAATATAGCTACTGGGTTTGTTGCCATTCACTTTGATGGCTCCAGTGCACCTGAGCTTTCACCATCTCATTTCTCCTGGCTTTCCTCTCCTCCATTTCTTCGGTCACTAGTTCCTTTTGGAAGGATTAAAGCCACCCTGTACATGCCATGTCTTTATTTTGTACCTGTTATTTCCAAAGATACCATATAGATTCTCCTGTTCTATTGCGCTCTTAGGCTGTCTTGCCTGTGAAGGTGCTGAGGTACTGGCACTGGGTGCCCAGAGAAGCTGTGGCTGCCCCATCCCTGGCAGTGTCCAAGGCCAGGTTGGAGGGGACTTTGAGCAACCTGGTCTAGTGGAAGGTGCCCCTGCCTGTGGCAGTGTGTTAGAATTCAATGATCTTTGAGGTTCTTTCCAACCCAAACCATTCTGTGATACTAAGATTCTTACCTTACATTATGTCAGCAGTACCTCTACTATTTAAAATGTTAAACCTCAGAAAAAGAATTAGTGATAGTCTAGTATAGGATACCATGATAAGACATCAAGTTTGTACACGAAGAATGAATGCCTAGCCTTGCTGTAATCTTTGGGAAGATGTCTATTATCTTTGTGATATTTGTCTTTATTGATTTTTAAGGTGACAAAGTGCACTTGACCATCTTCTGGTTTCTTGATCCCACTTGGTTTTGAACCCAGTGATTGCTATCTGGCCAAAACCATGTTTCCTGGATACTACTCAAGCCCAGAAGAGAGCAGTGGGAATAGATGGATTTGTGATGTATTAAATAATGAAGAGAAAGCTATTGGAAGGAAATCTTGCATTCCTAGACTCCATACATACTGGGCAGAGTCTTGGGAAGAGAAAAGTGTGTGAAAGGGGACATGATTGAAGGACTCTGGCCTCCCAGACCATCTTTCCATTTCCAAGTGACTCAGATGTTTTACATAGATAAAAAGCATTGCAGCTACAAGATGCAAGTCTTTCAGAGACCCACTGTGTGCCCCCATTGGCTTCAGCTGCTGAGAGACCAGTTCCTTTCCTCTTCATTTCAGCTGCAGCATCCTGCCTCCCCAAATCTGAAAGGCAAACCCTGCCTCTGCTCTCAAAGTATTCAAGTCACCCTCCTGAATTAGGCTTGCTGTAAGCAATGAAGCAGAGATGCTTTCCTTTAATTGGCCTTTTTAGAACTCATTTGAAAGCATGAGACTTAATTAAAAGCTTGCCAATCTGAAATCATTGTGGAAATGAAGCAATAAATCCTTCCAGAAATGTGTCCAGACTAATCCCAGATGCAAAGCAAGGAGAGCACTCAGCAGGAATCTGACTTTTTGCCTGGCCTTTGCCACTGATTCACTGAAATGCTTTCTGCAAGCCATTTATTGTGCATCAATGTTCTTACTGATGGAGGAAAACCAGTATTTATTTCCTTTCAGTGTTGTCCTGAGTATTACTAACCACTGCTTGTGCAAATCTGTGGATGAAAGGAATCATAAGAGTTCTAAGCTCTTAATGTGTATTACTTACTGCACTTTAAAACAAGTGTCACCATACTAAGTAGAAATTAAGATTCCTAAGCCCACCCTAAGGGTGGGTACCTTTTCATACACATATATATAAATGTCATCAAGTGACCTGCCTCAGAGGAAGGCTGACTGAAGACAGGTGAGTCGGAATTCATTCATAGACTATTCATTCAGAGCCAGAAGCTTTGATTTTGTGTTGATTTAGCATCTTGTCAATGTTGTGATTGCTGCATTGTTTCTACCTAGGCCTGTGATGGTTTATGTGATGGGAGGGAAAAAATAAGGCTGATCACTTAAAACTATATAATCTATCAATTCCCTACATGTGGAAATAGCTACAGTGTGTAGCTTTCAATGGGGCCATGTATGGGTTTGCCATTGAAATCACAGGTATTGGAGCAAGCTATATTGATCTGGGCTTGTGAATAATCAGGGCTAGTGGTAAAGCTCCAACTGAGCTATTGCATGTACCCAGCTCTGGCCGTGGGCATTTGTTGGCCTGAATAAGCTTACTCAGGACAAGAGAGTATTTCCAATGATGCTGGTGAACTATTTGTGTTTCTGCACCCATGCAGCCTGGTTTGCAGTAGAAATACAGGTTAAAGAGATTAAAATTAATTATTAAAATATTATTTAAATTACTGTTAAAACTAGTATTAAAATTAGTATTAAAATCAGAAAGAGGTTTTCAGGTGTTAACTGCGTTGTGTGATGATTGCCTGCAAGACTTGCAGCACATTTTGTATTTGAAACCCTCTTGGGAACAAATTTTTTGCAAGCCATAAAACCTGCTCAGTTTAAATGCATTTAGCAGCAAGGCAACTGCAGTTGATGTTTTTGCAGCTGATAGCTTTTATCTGGTGACAATCTTGAATTCTATTGACAGGCACAATGAATGCATTAATTAGTAAAGTGATTATCTGCCACTAGTATCGCAGATCACAGAACCACATAAATTATCACAGAGGTATTATTTCATCAGATGGATGTTGGAGCTGCCTCACATACCTTAGCAGAGAACCTTAGCAGAGAATTAAGGGTCATACTGCTTCGTTTTTGAAAACATGTTTTTCCAAAAGCCAAGCACAAAATCTCACTGCCTTTTGAACAGACAGACAAAAGATGTGTGCACTCTAGCGCGTTAGACTTCAAACAGTTATTTAAAGCAAAAGTACCTCACCTACTCATCCTAAAGACATGCTGTGGGTGTTCTCATGCTATGGGAGGAGCCATGTGAGCAAGCAGTGCAAAGTGACAGGGACTAAACAAATCCCTGCTGGCCCAGGCTGTTGACAGGGATCTCCCTGCTTCCAGGCTCCCCAGGCATGGCCTTCCCCTCCCAATGTGGTGGTGTAATGGCACATGAGATGGAGGAGACATTCAACAGCGGGAGAAGCCTGTATCCCCAAACAAGGAGGAAATAAGGATCATCACTTGCTTCTCCTCCCACCACCACTTTCTGAAGCTGGTGGCTGCATCCCATGCTGGGAGTGAGGGGAGCAACATGCTGCAGAGAGTGTCTTCACTCTCCAACCTATCTTCACCTGTCTAGGAGCTTTTGGCATGCAGGGATGTTGAAAATGAGCACTGATTCATTCATGTTCTGCAAACCACTGTGTTTCCAGGTCTGCTGAGGCAGCTGAGGAGAGCCATCACCATGATTTCTACACTGCTCTTGCTGGGCCTTATGGCCCTTGTTGGTGAGCGAGGGTTTGGGTTCTGGTTGCTGTCAGAAACACCCAGGAACTGTTCGCGGAGGGGCTGCAGAAGGAGGTGTGCAGTCAGGTCTCAGGTCCCCTTTCTGCAAGACACTGTAAAACCCCATGTGCCTGATGGTCCTCAGCTGCTCTATGGGGCTGCTCACTGTCCACATGTGTCTGACCAGCAGGTCTGGAGTACAGGACTGACACCAAAAGGGAGTCACAGACATACCTTCTCTTGATTTTACCAGCTAACCTTCTCTGATCCCTGCCTGCCCAGAAATTATGTGGCAAGCTCCTTGATGGAGGCTATTCATTCTTCCAGAACTGAGGAAGCAGAGTAATTTGCCCAGGCTGAGGCAAGCACTCTCCTGGATTAATTCCTTATGAAGTTACAGAGGGTCATAGAAGATGCTCCCAGCCAGGGTGCTCAGGTACCACCAGCCATCACCTGAGGAATCCCAGATATTTTGGAGCATTGGACAGGGGGCACCCTCTGAAATAGCTGCAGAGGCTGTGGTTCCCCTCTCCCACACCAGCTTTTGGACCTAACAAGGCAAATGCCTATTCATCTAAATCGTCATTAGATTCATTCACTTCAACCTATGCAATTAGAAAAGAACAAATTTCTGTTCTCTACCTTTCTTTGATAACGTTACTAATGGAGAGCAGTGGCAACCATACAAGCATGGCCAACACAAAGCGATGTAGATTACTGGTCTGGATGAATCCTTCATGCTGTATGGACCTGAAGCACACTGTACAGTATCACCCTAAGATGTTACGTGTTTAAACACCTGTATTTAATTTTTCAGCTCCATCCATGAGTTACAGTTGCTATGGCGATATAAGTGCCCTTCAAGCCCCACTGGTCCCCTGTACAGCTGTAAGAGCCTCAGATTGTGGTAGGTATCACTCATTGCTTGATTTGTCAACCTGTCTGTACCTTACAGAGAGGTGCTTTGCCTGCTGCCAAATTAAATGTGATGCAGCTACACGATTAGCCAAAAGAGAGAAAGTAACACCTCCTCTCCCAAAATGTCAGGTGCTGTGAAGCCCCCAGACCTGGTGGGAAGTGGGAGGACAGATTTCAGGTCCCATAGTCAGGATCCTCAGCTGCTAAGCAAAGGGAATTTTTTTCAATTAAAATGGTTTCTCCATCAGCCAGGACTTTAGCATCAGCATCTTCACAAAACCCCAGGGCCTGTCTGCTCAAAGGGGAAGATGTGCAGAGCCAGGCCCTGAGTGCTGGCGTGTCAGCTCAGGTAGCCAGAGGCACAGTTTGCAGGAGGAAGGTCCCACGTGCACAGGTGTCCTACCTCTGGATGACCCTTTTCTGGTAACTCCTTCCCAGTTCCCTCATTCTTGTCGTGTGTTACTGCCCCACCATTACAAAGCTCACTACATCAGGTTCATACTGCTGAGACCTCCAGGGACGTTGCCACGTACATCGGGCGTAGGCAGCTCCAGGGCAGACACCTGATGGCGGGTGTCCAAGTATGGATCTGAACCTGCTTGCTTGTTTCCAAACTGTTCCAAAATTACCTTTGAGAAAACCCCACCTTTCTAACAACGCAGCGTCACTGCAGTTCGCACTGTCAGTCAGTCAGTCAGTCAGCCTCACAGACCTTTCACATGCATTTTGAATTGCACTTTTCTGACTCCAGAGCCACATTTCCAGCAGTGCAGCAGCAGGAGTGGCCCATGAACATGCAGTCTCACCTCCTGAGAAGCTGCCCTCTTCCCTTCATCATCCTCGGGTAGTGGCACAGCAGTTCTCTGGCCACAGTCAGAGCCAATGCTTGTTCCTCAAGCACCACTGCCCACATTGGTGTAACTGTGTTTACTTCAGAACTTGAGTTACTCCTTTGAAACATCACTCAAAGGTGAAGCAAGGGTTTTGGACAGGAGGGTTTGCAAGTCTGCCCTTTCCTAACCCACAGGACTTGCCCTGGTACGGAGCTCTGCTGAGGCAGACGTCATACGCCTGAGGAAGTACGAGATCCCGATTAAGAGAGTAGCCAGAAAACTGTGCTTGGAGCCGGCACTCATTGCTGGCATCATCTCACAGGAAAGCCGTGTTGGCCTGCTCCTGGACAACGGCTGGGACCAGGAACGGCACAAGTACGGCTTGATGCAGGTACGTGGGGATGATGAGTATGAGTAACAGAACAGTAATGTAATATTTATCCCAGGGCCTTACCTTAGTAAATGATGGTTCTGTGTCCAGGATGGCACTTAAATTTGTTCCTTGTACATCAAAGGCTGTGCATAAGTGTTGCCCTGAGTAAGGTCACTTCAGTGAGTCACAGCCTGGGAGTACAAAGAAGACAGGGAAGATGATAGAGCTGTGATTGTGTTCAGAGGAAAACCCATTTTCTTGCTTGACTTTTCTAGCTTGGTGGGCATCAACAGCCTTTTGGACTGTGGGATAGTGAAGAACATATAAATCAGTGCTCAACTATCCTGGTTCGTTCAATTAATGAAGTCCGGGCAAGACATCCTACCTGGACCTGGGACCAGCAGCTGAGAGGTATATGGCGGGCTATGTACTAGAAAGGGATACGCTGAATGATGGGAGTGCTGTGCATCTGCTCGCATGACTTTTAAGGGAAAAGGAGCATCACTCTAGCAGATTTTACAGCATCTCTTGCCAAAACAAACAGGCAAACAAACAAAAAACACACACCAAACTGGAGTTTTCTAGTTGAAACGAGGCAATCCCAAAGCAACAGACCAGCAAGAGGTCTGAATACAGATGCAGCCCTCCAGCATAAAGCACTGTCCACAGGGCCCACAGAAGAGAGACTAAGCTCCTTGGCAGCTTTGCTGTAGTAGAAAGCAGCATGAAACAAGCCCTCCTTGGAGCTAGATTTTCCTCTTCTCTGTTCATCTGACAAGTGAAATAGCTGTCAGGTGGACAAACAAGGTGGAAAGCAGCCAAACAAAAGCCACCAGGGAAGGCAGAAATTGAGGTATCGCAATGTAACAGATTGGTTGTGGCATGCTGTTTAATTGTGTTCAGGAAGCTTGGGATCCAGATTTGCTTGCAGTCCCTGTTATCTGTGTGCTGGTTTGCTCACCCTGTGCTATTTCCTACTCTGCCATCCTTGTTGTGCCACTACCTTTATTGATTACACCCTTTTCTAGGACCACCATGCCATTCCCACTTTCATTTGGAGAGAGTCATGGGTTCCTTCACTATAGAAATAAGGATTTTATAAAACCAGTCACTTTTCAACCATAATGCAGAATGAGCGATTTCCCGAGCGCTTCTGTTGGCTTGGTGAGACGCATGGTCCTTTTAGCTAGGAATTTTTACCTTTAGATCTTTGTTTTGTACTTATAAGCCTGTAACAGCAACTTATTAACTCTTTCTAGGGGGAATCTGCACCTACCGTGCAAAAATGGGCAACTTCCAAGTCTACGAGGATGACCCCTGTGACAGAGACAGCTACTACGTCAACAGTGTGATTAGGCGAGCCCAGTACTTTAAGAGACATGGGTTCTAGCTCATAAACCCGCACCACCACCGAGCCTCTCCTCCACATAGACTAGCCCAGTAGTGATCATAGTACCCAGAGCAGCTCCTCAGGTCCTCTGGCAGGACCAGTGCTGGTGGCAACGGCTCAGCACTGCCTTCAGGGGACCTGCTGGGGCAAGACACCACAAGCACAGGGCTTTTGAAAGCAGACAGGGACAGTCCAGTAACGTTTCAGTGTCGGGTGAGGAAGGTGCCTCTTCCCATTTGAAGCTGAACCCAGAGCTGTTTGTGCATCCCCCAAGCATGGGCACACAAGCAGCTCTCCCTGTGCATTGTCTGTGTTCTGCCCATCTCCTTTAGCCACCTCCTTCCCTCTCCCTGGCCAATGTGGGGATGAAGCCCCTGAGTTAAACTCATCCTTCCCCCTGATTGTGCTGGCTGCAGGGCAATGAAGAGACTTCTCACCAAGCCTTTGGTCTCTGCAGTAGCTGCCCATTCCTGTGGCAAGCGGTGTGCAGGACAATGCTAAACATGCTTCTGTTACTGTCCTGAGCCCTGCAGGCCACAGCCATGGTGGGGCTGGAGACTTCTTCATGGTGAAAAGCAGCCTTAAACAGGAGAAGTCCTCTGCATGGGAAGTACTCCAAGAGCCATAGCAGGCATGCAAAACAGCTTTCCATTAGTCAGCAGCCCTCTGGGTGGGAGCCAGACCTGTACATACCTAAGCCCAGGGGCTGTATCAAAACAAGAGTGTTGGTAAAAAAAACCCGCAACCTTTCCTGCTTTAGCTTTTGCATCTTTATGCTGGGTTTCCTTCAAGTTTAAAATTGTTCCAGTATCTGTCCCTGTGTCAGGAATCCAGACTTCTAATTTGAAGTGAATAAGCTCTGGGTTTGTAAACTCTGTTTGAAAGTGTTCTTCAATGTGGATGAGTCTGGGTGGAAATTAAGGTTTACTGAGAATAATGCTGAGAATAAGAGAGAAAATAAAGGTAAATGTTGAATCCAAATACTTTCTTTTCCCATGGGGCCCAGCACTCAGCAACCTGCAACTTGAATAATAACCCAATTCATTACTCTTGCAATGGGTCTAAAACTCAATTTGAGAACAGGGAGAGGGGAATGGTGCTGTAACCACCCAGGGGCTGGTGACCAGAGTGTGAGGCAGGCCAAGCCTGGCCACTGCCTCCAAACCTGTGAACAGGGAATAAGGATGTTGATGTTTAGCCTTTTGAATAAGGATTTTGGAAGTGTTGGGACAATTTCTGCTGGCTGTCACCATTTGTGTTAATCTCTGTCTCTGTAACTGAAGTTCTATATACTATAAATGGTGCAGTGGTGCAGGTCTGAACAGCCTCCATGTGTTCCAGGTTTATTATTTTTTACCTATTCTTATTGTATTCTTTACTCGGGAAAGGGGTAATGGGTTCAAACTTAAACAGGGGAGGTTTAGATTGGATATAAGGAAG
>JBAFWW010001011.1:0-16841 GCA_036873685.1 Agapornis canus | reverse complement strand
GGACACTGAGCCATTGACCACAGCTCTTTGTGTGCGGCCATCCAGCCAGTTCTTTATCCACCGAGTGCCCACCTATCCAATTGATGTCTCTCCAGTTTAGAGACAAGGATGCCCACAGCCCACATTTTTACCCAGCATGCAAAATGCTTCTGATTTCCAAATACCTTAAAGAGCAGTTTTCTGCTGCACATATGGGTAAAATCAGTGCAACGCACACTGGCATTCCCCATCTCAGCTCACCAGGCACTTCCTCGGAGGAGCCTAAATTAGAGGCTCAGTATTGAACTTTGTGTGCCATTTAACCATTCATATCCTTCCAGGTAAGCCTGTTCCAGCTGAATTTCTTGAGCCTTTGCTCATCTGGTACACAGAGTGTTGCTGTTGTCTATCTTGTTGGAATCCTGCTTATAGGAGTGTAAACTACCGGGAGATTAGGAGCTAAAAACAGCAGGCAAAAACTGAGTATTAATAAATGCAAATGAATGCTCCCTGGGGAAAAGGCAGTCCTCCTATATATACACACTGATGATGGAAATTCAATTATTTAGTAACCTTCAGAATAGTTCTTCATGTTAGTGGACAGTTCTGTGGGATGGCGGCTCAGCATTCGGTGCTACTTTAAATTAGAAATGAGTAGGAAAGAATGAAGAGAAGTAATCAAAGGCATAATTCCAACAACATTTACATGTCTGGTGTGCCTGCACTTTGAATCCCAGTCTCAGAAGAAGTAGAAAATGGAGAGGAAAGCAGCAGCCGTGAGCACAGATGTGAAATGCCTGTTGTACAGGATGATATTGAGCTACTGCTTTTCCTCTGGGAAAAGAGGCAGCGCTTGGGAGGCACACTAGGGTTTGGCAATTCATGAGTGGCACAGGGAAGATAAACAGGAAGCAGATGTTCACCTCTTCTCCCAGTCTGAGGCAGAGGGCATTGCCTGAAATTATTGGGTAGCTGGTTTAGGAACTCTCAAAATGAATTAGATCTTTTTCCTGCCGATTAAATTGTGGAATCCACTGATCTCCAGCATGGCAAATATGAAAGGTTTAGATGGAAATCAAAAGAAAATAAAGCACAAGGAAAGACATTAAGGGCCATTAAGCACATCAATAGAAGCTATGATATTAAAACCAATCAGTGGGAAGGGTACAATGGGAAAAGTCCAGCCATGTTATTCCGTGCCTCCTGCAAGCATCAATACCCATACCAAATTCCTCCTAATGCGGGCTGGACTCTCATCTGAGTTATCCATGCTGGGAGAGATGCATTCTTCCTGCAGTATTGCAGAAGCATCTTAAGTGGTGTTTTATAGCTGAAAGAAATAAATAGCTGAACTTTCATTAATACTTGATAGGGGGAGCATGAAAGCAGTGTTCCTTGCGGTGATGATATTCCAGGAATTACTTGGAATATCCCAGTGGCTCATCCAGCCTGGACAGGTCCACAGCCACTCAGCCCATCATTTTAGTGCAAAACTCTCTTTTTTTTCCTTATCCCTTTCTTTATCACACCAGCTATCCAAAGAGGGAGGAAGTTCAGGATTACAGGAAAGCCAACCATGGGAACACAAGGTTTGATCCTGCAAACTCCAAATGGAGCTCTTGTGTTGGCAGGATCAGTGCTGCGACCAATACTGTATCACTGTAGAAACAGGATGTTTCATGACCTGTCAGGGGGCTTTTATCCTTTATAAAATGTCAAATTGAAGATGTTTAATAGGCATGGAAATACAGCAAACTGAATAGCCAATTACCAGTACTTTAAAGCAGCATGAATCTCACAAGAACAAGTTTAGCATCTTTCCGTACCATGTTGCCATCGGGTGAGTAGCTCACGCTAGTAAAATAATCCTAAAGAGCTCCTTGAAGACTACACTAGGTAATTTCACACGAAATTACTAACAAAGAGAATGGAACAAGCATGCTCAAATACCAAAATACTTCTTCCACGCTAAGATCCACAACAAAACCAAGCTCTTCTTATTAAACTTTTTATTAAAATGAAGCTATTTTCACATTTTTAAAATACTTTATATCCAAATTATGCAATATTTATGAAAACAATTGTATGCAAACACTTGCATAAAAATATGCAAAATCACAGCTAAGCAATATAAAGCAACATATAGCATGTTCCAAAATGTACTTCAGGACTAGAATACCTGAGTTTTCAATAAGCTGGTTTCACTGATTCTTAACAGTTAAATTTAATGATGTATTTGATCTTGTATAAAGCACTTTGGTTGGGAAACACTGCATGGACTATGCAGAGGTTGAGCAGAGATATTATTCAAGGTCTATCTTCAGAATCTTCTTCCATATGAAGTTCCACCGTTTGAGATGCTAGGAAGGACTCCCATGTAGAAAGGCACTTAAAAAAACCAAAAGACAACACAAACACATGTGAATATAGCAGATAGATAAGAGTCCTGTCAAACTGGTAGCCAAGGAGAAGAAAAAAGCTGAATATATCCGCATTGTCCCAAGCTACTTTTGTGTGGCTATGGTTAAGAGCAAAATAAGGTTTCCTAGGCAGCTCAGTGATGTGCAGAACATTAGCCAACAAACCAAGTGAGCTGTAAAGGTCACTTCTTTTACATAATGGCAAGAGCACAGTG
This sequence comes from Agapornis canus, assembly GCA_036873685.1. Taxonomy (NCBI): domain Eukaryota; kingdom Metazoa; phylum Chordata; class Aves; order Psittaciformes; family Psittacidae; genus Agapornis; species Agapornis canus. Next base: position 14,227 of record JBAFWW010001011.1, on the reverse strand, counting down.
TGAGTATTGTGATGGTATGTGTTAGCATGGAAGATGCTAACATTAATTACATTCTTTTTTCATCTCCCTCTTTAGTTACAAGGATCTCTACCAAATAGGAAGCACACTGTCAGGTACAGTTCCCTTGTAATCCTTGTGGCTTCCTACTGTACACCTAATTTTCCTTCCAACTGAAAAGGTTATATTCTAAACACACCGAAAAATCTTTTTGCCCTTGAGTAATAGGAGAGAAACGGGAGCAGAAAGGCAGGGGCTGAAGAAACTGCCACCCTTACAAGTGGCATTTCTCTCCTCATGGCAAAAAATGTATTTGTAATTGTACAAACCATGTTTTTCATTTGAAACAGGTTCTTTTTTACAACAGCATCACAGCAATAGAATGATTGCATGAATTTGCCTGCCCTGTTTTAATCACAGAATCAGAGAATGGCTTGGGTTGGAAAGGGCCTTAAAGCTCATCCAGTTCCAACCTACTCCTCCAGTCTTCTTCTGATCTGGCTGACAAAATCCCCAGCTGACTTCTGCTGCTTGAGCACACCACAGTGTTGTGCTGCTGTTCAGAGCACACGTATGGTTTGAATTACTGTGAAAAGACAGGCTAACAAAGAGTTGTGTGGAAATCTATGTCTTCACTGACTTTTTGGAGAAGTGTTATTTTGACATGGTAAATCAGGAGTAAACAGTGGAAACTGCACTAGCACGAACTGCAAGTGCTGAAAACTGATTTATAGCTTAAAAGGTCTTTTTGACCTTTTGTATAAAGCCTTAAAGGTTTGATCAACAGCTTCTCCCCTACTTCATGTGACACTGTGGCAGGCGAGTCTATCTGAGATGCTTTAGCTGGAAGGTGGCATCTTGGTTTTAAAAGGTCAACAGCTGCTAGCACTGTGTCTTCACTGTGGTGCTTGGACTCTGATTTCTGCCTGCTTGAGCTCAGCCTGGATTACCATCCTAAACAGCTGCAAAGCACATGTATTTTCTTAGGCTCCTTCTAGGTGTGGGACAAGAAATGCTCACTCTTTCTTGAAGAGTCTTTTGTTGGCAATGGCTGACTTTTGCTTTTCCTGAACAACAGTTTAATTTCTAGCCTGTGACTCCATGGTTTGTCATTCTGTAATTTCAGCCATGTGAATTAAAACACGTGTATCAGCACTGGCTAGAATGCGAAAATGGCTTTCTGTTATCTTTGCAATGCTGAGCCAAACTGCACAGCTTCAAATGCAATCCCAGGATGGTCATTCCCCAGACTGATACATCCTCCTGAAGTCTTTCCAGACAAAAGATGCAAAACATTTCCAGTTACACAAGTTATTCAGTTTTTAATTCATCCTCCTTTATATAACCAAACCACGTCTCCCAAGCTGTAAGAGCAGTGGTGGCTCATTTCACTGTTAGACATCACAGCTGACAAGCTTTATAATTAACCACACCAACCTAAAACTAGGTCTCTTTGCCTTAGGCTCAAGCTTTGTCTACTGTGAAGCATGAGCTGCATAAACAATGTTTGTTAGTGATGGATATTTCAACATTATTATGGAATGATTTTACTTCATTTTCCTGGAAGTTGGAAAACTGAGATGGAAATAGAGGATCAGCCAGCTTTCACAAAGGAGACAGAAAAGAAGGGAAGAAAAAGGAAAACCAAACCTAGGAAATTCAATGGGGATTGAAATTCATAATCCAATTACTTGTGAAAGCCTGGTGGAAGACATAAAAAAGCCTAAATACACAAAATGAAATTGCAAGAAGCTAAACAAGCCTACCTTAACTAAAATACTCTGATTACTACTGCAGGTCATACACTGATTCTACAACACCAAGAGCAAAAAGGTTTTCACATCTAGTACAACTGCATAGCTAAGTAAAAAGGAGATCTAAAAATAGAGCCTGTAGTAGGGGTAACAGCAGAAGCAGTGTGTCACTTGCCATGTGTGTTTCTGTCCCAGTTGCCTCTTCTCAAGGTTGAAACCTTAAAAGTACCTTTGCTGGTGGCATTTTCTAGAGTAAAATCTGAAAGTCTATGTGTGCCTGAGAAAGTGACCAGAAATACTGTCATAGTCCTGGGTGCATGGAAAGGAAAACTGGAGGGCACAGAAACAGTGATCCCACCTGCAAGGAAAAACATCGTCCTCAAAGGACTTAAAGGAAATGTTTATGGTTGACATGAGTGAGGGTTCAAGGATGGACAGTGGTTTTGAAGTGACAGTTACAAATGGGCTCAGCCATGTGGAAGCTTTGGGAAATCACATGAAGTTTGTTAGCTAAAATCCCAGGCACTGCTAAGGTAGGATGTAATCAACATGCATGAGCAGCTAGCTTTCTGCTATGCAACCAAATGGCTAGTTAAATGCATCACTACAGAGGGCTCTGGGGCAAACAACAAATCTCCTCTGTTTTTCTATAGCTTTTACTAGCTAGAGAGGCACAGGAGGCCTTTAGATTGTGAAGGAAGTTGCTGTAATGGGGAAGGAGTATTGCTTTGCCCCAGTGAATCTTTTGGCTCAATTTATGCCTGTACAACAATGTAGGTCACAGAAATAAACTTGAAACAGTTAAGAAAATAAGGAAATGATTTCTATTTTGGGGAAAAGAGTAAGTTGTGTCATTACCAACAAGAATCTCAGGATAGCAAAGATGACTGTAGCTTCTGATTTGATTAAGCTGCAAAGATTGGAACAGGATTAGTCTGACATGAGACAATCAGAGGCTATGCTGTAAAAGAAAACAGGTTCATCCATGCACAAGAGAAAAGCATGTTCTTTCCATGCCAAAACTAATTAAACATCATCCTGCAGCATGACAAAACCCAGTCTTCTTGCATTTACTACAGTGCCTCATGAGCAGCAGAAAACCAAACTCTGGTATATATATTTGCTGGATTTATAATGTTTAATCTTTGGATTGGGCTGCAAAATCTCACCACTTCTTCTGGTGTTTGTTCTGGAGAGAATAGGTTAACAAAGATCCTTGCTGAGAAACATGTAAAGTGTTTCTTTGTCATCACTGCTGTAAATATCCTCAAGACTACAGCAAACATGTGAGAAAAGCAAAGGGAAGAATGTAGTAAATGGGTAATTTCCATTGCTCTTTGAAGCCACAGTTCAGCATTGCCTGCTTTGGGTTTGCTCATTTGTACCAGGAATGCTTTAGACATGCTGGCTAAATAATACCACCACCAGCCCTAACTTTAGGTCTTGGTTTGGTTTTAGTCTGCAGAGCATCTGTACCTAACTTAATGAAAATATTCCTAGTGACAGTCATCCTTCTCAGCTGTAACCTCCACTCTCTGTGAACAGTCTGTGATCTCAGCTGTGTGGCAGACACCTTGTCTGGGCTAAGGTGTGCTATTGCAGACAACAGCATCGCACCTAAGGCATGGGGAAAAGGAGTAAGATAAGGGGTAGGGTGTTAACACATGCTTCGTTCAAGCATTTTTTTCTGTAAGACTAAAGAGTCACCGCTATTTACCTCAGAAATCAGGTTCTGAATTTAGAAATCTTGTTTCAGAAGATCCCCCCTATTTTAGCAGTACATTTACAGTCATTATTAATACAGCATATTACTGGCTTTAAGCCTTTGTGGAATACAGAGAGACTTAAGTGTGTGTTCACCTGTCTTGCAGAAGCAAAGAAAAGGAAGCAGAGAACCCTATGAACTTTTGAGACCAGCTACAGGAATACCAAATAGTCAGTCATGGTAATTCTTGGCTACTAAATTACAGGGGGTTGGAACTGGATGATCTTAAGGTCCTTTCCAACACTAACTATTCTATGATTCTATGATTATATTCTAAGATAGCTTGCACATTGTCACAGCAAAACCTTCACTCTCATAACCCTGTATATTTGCAACATGGGGCTTTAGTTAGCTTTGTTGCCACTGCTTTGAGTGACACAAAGAGATGAGTGTAGAAACACCACAGCTGTAGAATCAAAGGAATACTTCTTATTCAAGTACGTTAAATTCAGATAGTCAATAAAGTGGAAGGCTACAGAAATACCTCTACTTGTTTTGAATGAATAAATCTGGAGAAATATAATTACAGGTAACACTTGAAAGTAGCACTTCATGTAACATGACCATCAATTCAGCTTAAGGGAGACATTCTCTTTCATGTGATGAGACATACTCTTTTAAGTACATCTTTCAAGTGATGCTTGACAGATTGACAGCAGAACTCTGAAACAACTACAAATAAGGAAAGATCCAAACAAATGTAAGGTCATGCTCTTTCCTCATATTGTGACAAAGGCAAAATAACATTTTAGGTGTTCTAGTGCATTTTGACGCATGTCAATGTTGGACTTGATCACACTGGTGTTTGTTAGTTTTACATACCCTTGAAGGACTGGATTCTCTACTGCAAAATCCACCAGAAAACATGAGATGCCTCTCATTACTCTGTAGTTCTCAGCAATGTAAGGGATGCAGAGAATGGCCACCAACATGAATGACTCCTGTTAGTTGTGTGCATGGACAGTGGTTGCGGACAGGACAGAATGGGAGTTCAACTGGAGGGGGAGGAAGCTATGGAAAGGAAGAGAAGCAGGTACAGACCAAATTGGAAAGCAAAAGATGATATCTTGCAGGAGATGAACAGAAGAGCTGGGCATGAATCCTATCCATGGCACCATGGCCTGAGAGCATACAGAAAACATACTTTGGGGGAGGGTGGGGTGGGGTGTAAAAAAACCCCAGGAAATAAGATGAGGGATGCTGCAGCAAGGGAAAGCCTAGTAAGCATCAAATGGTGCATCAAAAGCAAAGGATCACTTCTTATTCAAGTGCAGACAGTCAATAAAGTGGAAGGCTACAGAAATACCTCTACTTGTTTTGAATGACTAAATCTGGAGAAATATAATTATAGGTAAGACTTGAAAGTGGTTTAATTTTGGACATGTGAGAGCTAAACCAGTTTGTGACTTAATGAGAGTAATTTAATGTACAGGACGAGCTTTGCTATTTTGAATTAAAAGTCTAATCAGCAAAAAAGCATTTCTAGACAGGAAAGAGAAATAGATTATTATTTTGGGGTTTTAATTTAGCAAATTGTTCATTAACAAAATATTCCAATCCACTCAGCATCATTTTTACATATGCATTGCTGAGACAGAAGTCAGAGATCATCAATAACTGAGGAAAATGTGAAAGGATGCCAAAAGCTTGCTGCCTGATTTCAGGAGATACTTTGATTTTAATAGGGAACAACAGCTTGTTGATGTCCATGCATCTCATAGACTGGATGTTAATTAATTAGATTACAATCAAGAGCTCTGTCTTTTCAATTATGTTTTAACAAAGTGATTTGTAAAATCAGGACACTGTCACTAGCCATAAAAAGTTCAGCGTACAGGACTGGAAATCACAGCAAGCCACACAGATCTGTAAAATCACTGATTTATGGTTAATAGATGGCTTATATATTGCAATTCTTTTCTCAAAAGAAGGAGAAATTCTTTAAATCATTTCAAGACATCTGGGATGTCTTCAAACCATGCTCTTCAATCAACAGCGTGTTCCTCAGGAAGAAGCCTCACAGAATGCTTAACATATTTGGTTATATGTTTTCAAGTTCTCTGCCTTAGTATATATCCTTGTGAAAGGGAATTCTCACCAAGAATATTATCTGTGGCATTTGATACGAAAATAAGAATCTAATTTCAAGCACTTTTCTTCCTTTCTGAAGGAGGAAGCTTCCATGATAAAGAGATTTGATTTATTCACTTTACATACTTGCAGCATTTGTATTTTTTAAGCTTTTCATATTAACTTCTAAAAATTATATTGTTCTTCTTTCTCCCCCTAAAGTCTGATTATTTCACAAAAGACAATAATGACTTCCTGAATGTGCTGTCTGAAATGGAATTACATTTCAGTGTTTTCCTCATACATTTGACAGAAGTTTCAGCTTTCCAGAGGGCTTCTTCATGCAGTTACAGTACAGGATTTCCAAATTGAACAACAGCAGCTGACACTGAACCACAAAATATGGCCCAAATTATGTGGTGAAATGGTTAGTAAAACTAGAGTGCCCTCTGTCGATGATGAACTCAGGATCAAGCACTTGGGAACAAATAAAACACATATGGCTTGAAACAAGTCCAGTTCAGGATAACTGCCTCCCTCTTCCCACAAAAACCGATCCTGAACTTAACACAGGTCTGGACTAAAATGCAAAAATGCCTCTTTACAGACAACCCATGGACTTCTCCAGTGAAATAATCAATGAAAGAATAACATTGCTATTGTGCAAGTGGTTTTACCTCTTCATAATAACGGAGGTTATTCTCAGCCACGTTAGTGAACGTTGATCTCATGTCACATTGCATGTTTTGCTTCCACCTGTCCCAATCTGCTTTCAGAGCATTATTGGCACATTCGACTTTGTCTTCAAGTTTCCCAATCTCTTCTGAGAACTAAATATGAATTGTGAACATGAAAAATGTTAGTAAAGGTACTGTTTCAAAGGGACTGAAATCAAGTGTAGTGCACAGAAAGAGAAGTGCAGAACTGAGGTTGGTGTTGAACCTAGCACAAAACATATACACAGTAGATTTGGTCAGAAAAACTGAGGAAACCCTGACAGAACATTTGAGAACCTCAGGAGAAAACAGAATGGGGAGAAGACAGTAGGAATCAAAAGCACAAACTGCATGATTTCTTGCCTGTGACATTGCTGTCTTTTCCTGTGGAACTAATGTCTGTGTGACCATATGCAGAAGCAGAGAAAGGAAGTAAACCAAAGGACTTCTGCAGAGAAGAAACTCTTTTACAGTGATCCAAGCCCAAAACCTTGAGGGCTGCTCTACAGACATCATTTGCTTCTATTCACTGTACATACACAAAGTGACTTTTCAGCTAATGGGAATGAGGAAGTAGATGGAGCTGAAAAGCCCAAGTTCAATTATCTAGCCAGCTCAGTAATTAAACTATGGACACAGGTAATTTCAACTGCCAACACTGTAGTCAATATGGAAAGGTTAATCTAAAGTTTAAGTGTGGGGAAATCACCTTTAAAGGAATTACAGGCAGCTGGATTTGGTATCTTGGGCACGTCCCATGTTAATTGCATTTCCTTCAAATACCAAAACTGAATGCGCACAGAGTACTTAAAACAGTGAATCTTTCCAGGTGACTTGGTGTAGGAAAGGCAGCTGAATCCATATTCTGCTTTTACAAGAAATAAAGCCTCTGTATGGGAATGAGTTAGGCTGCACACATAAAGAACCTCTCTGACTTCGAACTCTTGGTTGTGGCAGCTTCCTCTTACCTCATTCTTTGTATCTTTGAGACATCTATTTTACAGGGTCTTGCCTTTTCTAGGAACTCTGAATTTCTTCCACAGTGTAGTCACAACATGATGTGGTCAGGCAGACTCTGTTCTCCATTCCTGCCTGGATATGCGGTTTAAACATCACCCTCTACAACCCGAAAGAAACTGTGTGCTCTATCAAGGTAAAGGTTAGACTTAAGGTCTAAAGACAGCATTATACCACACTTCTTCATCTGAAATAGACAGTTTCAAGGTCTACTTTTTCACAACTGATAACATAAATGCCACCCTCTTCAGCTGCCACGCCAGCAGAAACCAAATGGACTGGTCAGGCAAAACCATCTACCTAATGTGTTCCTCATTTACACAACTTATCCTGCAAATTAAGTATGATTCTGAATCAGTTTTCTTACACTGATCTCACTGAAGCAGCTAGTGGGATAAATTAAATCTCCCATCAGTGAAGGACGGCATAGTGCTCATCAGACCTCAGACCATTGGACAGGAAGTGGGAACAAGGCACGGCTAGGGCAGAACACAACCAGATGTGAGAACTGACCTAATAGCCAAATTACCTGGTAAGTGACACAGCATTTTACAGTCACACTATGCAAAACAGCACAGATTCCTATCTGCTCTGTGAATTAATCCTACACTTGGTGACACTAAGCCTTCTTAGCCCAGTGCCAGTATCTAAACTTCCTCTGTTTAAGTTTGAACCCATTACCCCTAGTCCTGTCCCTATAGTCACTGACAAAGAGTCCCTCTCTGGTATCCTTGTAGGCCTATGCTTGGCGATTCTGTGATTCTGTGAGTTAAAACATAAGATGTATTCAGAATGTGAGAGATTCAGCAACTCACAGAATCACGGAATTACTACTCAGTTTCAAGCCTGAACACGAAAATCCTGCAGTTAGCATTTATTTAATGCTCACCTGTCTCTGTCAGAGCACATTATACCAACCAAAGTCAGAAGCACTAGTGGCAGTACCAAAACTGTCAAAAACTCCCAAGCCACAGAGGGATGTTCTAGCATTGCTGTTTATGCTTTCAGAATGGAGTATGGGAGTGAAAGAGCCACAAACTCCCAATACCTTTTCAGCCTGGAGGCAAGAAGGGTCTAGATAAGCAAAGCCCTTCCAGATACCTCTGTCAAACTTGCATCCAAACTCAGTTGTCAAACCTTCCATACTGTGAACTGCCTTCTTCACTGACTAACTTTTGGAGAGAGAGAGATGAGGTTTTGGCTTTTCAGCAGCACCACCACTAACTTTGTAAAAGCCCAGTGGCAGAAGCACAACTCAAGAAAACAGTTATTCTCAGCCAATGAACCTGACATCTCCTAAGGTTTGATTTGTGATTCCAGCCTCTTTCAGCTGCACTGACTGACCTTGGAGATGGTTTGCATTCTCCTGCTGTATAACCTCCTGTTGGTTAAATCATCTCATGGTTGTCATGACCCATGCTAAAGATCTCGCAGGATTTTATCAGCTATGATGACAGACTGAGATTCCTTATCTATGGTGGAAATACACTTCAAATGAGATTAGAGTTCATACCACTTGTTGTCAGCAGAATTTCTGGCTACAGACTTGCACTGACAAGTTCAATGTGACATCTATGAGATCATTAGAAGCTATGTAAATTCTGCTTAGGAACAGAAATGTGCAAATACAGTCAAACTCAGTGTTTGACACCAATTCCAATGACATTAACATGTAGTATGACCACCTTTGGTTCTAAAATCAGTCTGGTTTGAAATGTGAGCAGAGTATTTCAACATATATATATATATATATAATACAAATTATAACACTAAAAAATAGCAGATGAAAGTGGTTACCAGTTACTTGAATGGTTAAGAAAGCAGTGTCCAAACAAAAAATCATAGAAAAAGCCTTCAACTTCCAATGAAGAATAAGTCTTCAGGATACACCTGCCACTCCATTGGATAACACAGGGGTTTATGATCAGATTAGACAGACAACATCTGTTCTACTGCTCCTGTAAGACTGAAGGGAGAAGCAGGCTCTAGAAAAAGGGGGGTTTGAACTGAGTTACAGAGTTATGGAGTAACCACCATTGAGATCAACTCAACACGGTATGATCAATACTCTTTTTTGTCTGTCCCAGTTCAGGAAGAGAGGGTGCATGTGCCTTGTCTGAGGACTCCATCAGACCTGCATCAGAAATACATTCTGGGAAGACCACATCCTGCCAGGCAATATCCCATGAAACCACAGGACAACAGAAGAGATAAGAGAACAGAACTTCTCCTTCAGGAAAAACCAAACCTAGAGGTATTTACTTCCTGTCCTACTGCAGGACACAAAGGCAAATTGGTACAAAATATGCTATAGCCATCGTAGTGCTCAGACAGTGCTAATATAACTGAATTATTCAGCTCAGTGACAAGAAATCACAGAAAAATATGCATCTCAAGTGCCAAACCCGATCTACACAGCTCATCTTTACATGAAAGCTGATTACAACAACCCTCATTAAAAGTACCTGAAATGTCAAGGACTTTTTCCTTTGATGTACTAAAAAGTTATTAGTCATTTTTATGTATTCTGCGTAGCACTTTGTGATAACACTGTGCTAAAAGAACACTATTTGGGCTGGAGAGTTAAACAAGAACTTTAAAAATGCCAATATCCATCCTTGGAGCAGCAGCTCTAAGAGCACTGCAGCACAGGCTCCTTTCCTTTATCTCCCAGTGTGGAAGTAAACAGAAGTGCCAATATTAAGCTATGGTACAGACTGGGTTAACAACAGTGGTCACCCACTGTTTGCTTTTCCTTTGCTTCAGAGTCCTGTCTACTGAAGCTGTGCATCTTTCTCCATTACAGGACATGCATCACTACAAAGACCAACCTTTGTCATCGTAAGGATCAGAATTACAGAGATAATGCAGTTATAAAGCATGGCTTCAGAGGACAACTGTATGCTGGGCTGCAACAAAAGCATGGCCAGCAGGTCAAGGGAGGTGATTCTACCTGTCTACTCTGCTCCTGTGAGACCCTACATGGAGTACTGTGTTGAGTACTCATAAGGACATGGAGCTGTTGGAGCAGTGTCAAAAGGACCACAGTGATGCTCCGAGGGCTGGAGCAGCTCTGCTCTGGAGCCAGGCTGAGAGAGCTGGGCTTCTTCAGCCTGCAGAAGGGAAGGCTCCTGAAGGGGAGACCTGAGAGCAGCTCCAGTGCCTAAAGGAGCTGCAGGGAACCTGGAGCTTTGGACAAGGGATGCAGGGCCAGGACAAAGGGAAGGAATGGCTTGAACCATGGAATGGGTTGGGTTGGGAAGGGCCTTACGCTCACCCCGTTCCAACCCCTGCCATGGAATGCCAGAGCATTGCTCCCGGGTGGCATCGTGCCGGGTCACCGGCTCCGGCCACAGGGCCCTGTTTCCAGCCGGCTGCACCAGCTGGTTCAGCTGGGAGCAGCGAGCTCCTGCAGTGCAAACAGAGCAGCTCTGCTCTATCTGGCTCCTTATCTCGCTGTTTAACCGGCTCCTTCCAGCAGCACTTGGATAATGATTAATCTCCCAGAGCAGGCTCCGGCTCTCTGGAATCCCGGCTTCCGATGGGATCTCTTGGAGGCTTGGCAGAGGGGAGGGTTTCAGCTACTGCTCCTGGATGTCCCACAGGGAAACTGGTGCCAATGGCTCTTTGAGCCCTCACACCCCACCAGTGCTCAGACCATCAGTGGATGGGCTTGGAGCCATGGACATCCCTTCCCAAATCCTCCAGTTTTGGTGTTTCCGGATGGGATCATTCCCATTAATGGCTGTTACTGCCCAAGTTTGGGGAGAAATGGGGTAAAACTCCCACTTCCATGGGCACAAATGGTGCATTTATCACCTCCCGTGGTACCTCAGCCCATGCAACCCCTTGACCCCCATTGACACCCATTGACACCCATGCAACCCCATTGACCCCCGATGTTCATTACACACATCACTAAGCACAGGCCTGCTCTATCACACCCCCATCGCCTCCCTCACCAAGGGACTGTGGTGGCAGTCACCAGGAGCTGAGTCTCCATCAGGATGTGCCTGTTTCCTGGGAGATGGGAAGCTCCTGTTATTGATCTGGGATGCTCCCACTCTGTATCCATCCATCAAATGCTTCCTGACCCCTTCCCAGGGCTGGAAATCAGAGCAGGGCTTGCAGGGTGATGGTGTTTGGTGCAGGGCTGGTGTTTGCTCCTCGGGGATCACCACAGCCCTGGGTCCCCATGAACAGCAAAGCTGTATCCTGCAGTGGTGGGGCTGCTTTCATGGAATCATGGAATGGGTTGGGTTGGAAGGGACCTTAAAGCTCCTCCAGTTCTATGGGGCAGGGATACTGTCCAGTAGAACAGGTTGCTCCAAGCCCCATCCAACCCAGCCTTGATGGGACGGAGCATCCAAACCTCCTCTGCTCAGCCCATTCCAGTGTCCACTGCCCTCTCCTTCCTTATCTTCAACCTGAACTCCCCTGTTCCAGTCTGAACCCATCACCCCTTGTCCTACCACTACAGTCCTTGATGCAGGTCCCTCTCCAGCATCCCTGTAACCCCCTTCAGCCACTGGAAGCTGCTCTTCTCCAGCCCCAGTGTTCTCAGCCTGGCTCCATACAGGAGCTGCTCCAGGCCCTGAGCATCCTCATGGCCTCCTCTGGACCAGCTCCAGCAGCTCCAGATCCAATCATTTTGTGGTCATTTCCCTGGCTGTGGGACTCAGCATTCCCAGGGCAAGGGCCCAGACATCGCCTCCAGCTTGGAGCTTGAAATAGCTGAGCACAAATAAAGGTGGCCGCAGAAACAGGCTCTGTCCTGGGGTGATGCTGAGGCCTGGGAGAAAGCAATGGGTAAGGGGGGAAAGCAGAGGGTGCTGCCATGGGGCTGGGAGCCGTCTCCTGAGGTGTTTTCCCACCTTTCCCCTTATGCCTACAAGAGCTACGAGGCCAATTTCAAGCCCCCTCCGTCCCCAGGCTCCTCTTGGGCCCTTCCATAAATCAAAGTGGGGCTAAAGCAGCATTCCAGGGAGGCAGGGGCCTTTCCTGTGGGAAAAGCAGCCAAGGTTGGATGGCAGCACCGAATAAAGCTGCTGGGGCGCAGGATAAATCCCTTGCTAGCTCCAGGGCTGGCTTTTCCCAGCGAGGAGCAGTGGCTCCCAGGAGTTAAGCCCCATGTGCCACACGTGTTCATGGGAGCAGGGTGATGGGTTTGCAGGTGCAGGTGGGTTTGGGTTAGGGATCATCCAGTTCCAACCCCTTGGAGAAGGCTCCTTAAAGCAATGTGCCCAGAGAAGCTGTGGCTGCCCCATCCCTAACAGTGCTCAAGGCCAAACCAAGCCAAACCCTGCTATTCCCATTAAACCACCTCTTTTGGCTCCATCGGCTGGAAACCAGTGGTGGGCTCTCGTGTCTTTGCACAGGAGCATCTCTTTGTGGTGCTGATGGATGCGTTTGCCAGCAGATGGTTGGAGAAATCCCTTCTATTCATCATCTCTTTGGCTTCCCGGGACAAGATAACAAATCAGGCTTGCAAATAGGATGCTGGGGGTAGCAGCTTTAAATCACAACACTCCACTCCTGGTGGTTTATTCCTTAACGCAGCTACTTTATGCGTTTCTTTTCCTCCAACTATATATATTCCCACTTTATTGGCTAAGCCTTTCCTAATTTATATTGGCATTACTTTGATTAATGCTACTTTCCCCCGACGTTATTATTCCAGCACAGCTTTGCAAGTGTCTCACTTGGTGTTAAATAACCCTCGCATGCAGGCTGCGGGAGCTGGGACTGAATAAGCGGTTCTGCTCCTAAGTGCACAGAATTAGCATCTCTCCTGCCATTAACACCCCAATGCTTGTTGAGGGGAAGGAAACAGCTCCAGGGCTCATTTTAGCCATAACGGGAGCCATTTGGGATCATGGATGGGATAGGAGCAGGAATCTGGTGCCATGGAAGTGGTGCTGCTTTATGAGGAAGGCAGGTTTCAGTCTCTCAAGCAGTTGCATTTATACTCCCTTAATTATCATTAGGGGAGCGTGATGTGTCTTGTTCTCCTGGTATTTCCATACCCGGTTTGCTCCTTCCAGTTCTTCCTGGAACGTGATTGCCAGATTCCAGAGGTGGGAATTCCTCAGATCTGAAGCCAGTGATGGTTTATCAGCAGCCCTCCAGGAAATGATGCTTTCACCTCCCTCTGCAAACCAGGTATCTCTAAATCTACCCATCCCTACCCCTAAACCTAAGCCCAAGCCTAACCCAGTCCATCACACGTGGATGTCAGCACCACTGCATCAGGATGGTCGCAGGCATGGATGTGAACCAACCTAAGGAGGAAAGCCAGCCTCCAAGTCCAGTTTTCCTTGCTGCAAACACCATTCCATCACCCCTCAGCCCACCTATGGCTGCAATCCCTTGGGAATGCTGAACTTAAGAGGCTTTCCTTTACAAAGTGCTTTAGATCCATGGAGGAGTCACCAAGACAGAGACCCAGAGACACCAAACCACCCCCAGGACAGGGGATGGTCACCGGGAGCCAGGGAGATGCTGAGGCACGGCAGCATCTCATGGACCACATCCCTGAGAGCCAGCACCAGCAAAAGGGATCACACCAGAGTCCATTGGAAGCCCATGGAGCCCATGAGGAGCTGAGTTAAGGAAGGATTAATGGGAGAAGGCAGCCAAACAATGGCTTTTTTCCCAAGGGTCCTTGGAACCCTCCCTTGGAACCAGGAAGGGCCGGAACCTCCCACTTTCCTTAACTTTTCCTTCTTCCTTTTGCCTCTGAGGCTTTAACATTCATGGGCTCTAAGTCCTTCTATTTTCCTGTTATTCCCATATCCCAAATGTTTCCTTAAAGGAGACAAAACAAAGCCTCGAGGACAAATCCCTCCCTCTCCAGGAGGGAATGGGATTGTTCCAGGTGGAATCACCAGCCTGTTCCCAGCTCGCTG
>JBAFWW010001009.1:8700-32972 GCA_036873685.1 Agapornis canus | reverse complement strand
ATGATCTTAAGGTCCTTTCCAACCCTAACTATTCTATAATTCTATGATTCTAACAAGCTTTTAGTCTTGAGCTCTGAGCTCTAACTAACCCTCTTGCATGCATGAATCAGGTATAGTATAGTAAATTTTTGGGAGGGTTTGTGGTTTGGTTTTTGAGAGGCTGTGTGTAATAGTTTCAGAGATTCCTAGTGCCATATCTAATGTCGCATGGCATACATTCAAAACCTCAAAGCTGGGATCTTACAATTACTTGTGGAGAAGGACTGTAAGATGGTTTTGTAGAGGACTCATAGCAAGACCTTTGACCTGGCCAAATGTTCTCTGCTGTCCATTTGTTTTAATATTGCTTCTCTGTGTCAGAATGGCACACCCATTGGTCTTTGCTCTGCAACAACTTCCTATTCCTGCTCCCCTACCTGATGTTTAATAATATTAAACTCAAAGCAGTAGTCTAAACTGAAGAAGAAGAAAAAAATCTTTATCCTGATAGGAAAAGAAAAAGATACATTAGCAAGATCCTTCAAAAGCAAATAAAGGCATATAACAGAATGAGTGAAATTTGGTCTACTTTCACATGTTCTTTTAACTTCATTTTTTGTCTCTAAAGATTCTCTCTAATTTTCATGACTAGAAAGCATCTATAATTTACACTGAAATGATATAATTACCAGTGTTTATCATCAATCAGAATTAGCTTCCTTATTTAGTGACTTAGCGGTAAGTCTAATGGAATTCTCTGTTAATCAATATGAGAATTAGGAATGCCCTAAATGAAAATATGCACTTCAGAAGTAGAAGGAAAAAAGCAGCAACTTGGTAATATCAAGACAACTTGAAAAATCTAATAATGTTCTTCTAACTTGTTTACTAGTTAATCAAGAAAATATTTTTCTTCATTTGGAAATCATATTAGGGTTTTCTGTATAATAAACGTTTCCTGCTGCTAATATGGGATTGATGAATCTTAGTTCTGATAAGGATTATGGAGTTTAATGAATACATTATAGTTCTTGATGTTTATACATTCATACAGCTACTGAAAATATTTACCTGTCTGACAGTTCTGTACAGTATTCAAACCTTAATGATTCAGATACTTGAAAATATGAAATTCAGAATTCCTTGAGTTTCAAGATATCGTATCAAAACGGATATGAAATATTTGTATATCTACTACCTTTGGTGTATAATAAACTTCAAGATTTGGCTGTGAATAGTGTTAATTTTAGTGTTGATTTGCCTCAATATTGCTTTGATTTGGGTGGGTGTTTCTTTGTTTTGTTTTTGAATGCAGATAAAACCTTCAATTTTTACCTCATGGCTTGAAGAAACCAAAGAAAACTAGTAAAGGCATATGAATAGCAAAGTCTGAAAATGAAGTTCCATAAAAATTACAGTAGATAATTTTTTTTACTCACTCTTTCAACTGTTTTTAAGGAAGATGGCAGGCTATTTTATCTACAGTTAAATCTCACTGAACACACTGAGATGCAGAAAAGAAATTCGTGTTTTATGACTATGGCTACTGGTAAGAGATTTTGTTCTATTCAGCTGTCCCTGAGGAATTTCTTTTCAAATGTACAGATTGTGTATCATCTCTGCTAGATTACATGACTTACATTTCTTGTGACGGTGCAGCCTGACACTTGCAATGTTCAGGTTAAACCTGTTTTCAGTGTATTGATCTTGAAATCACTTAGTTATATATATGATAATACAAGTGTTGTTAGTGTAAGAAGCTTATTACTTCCGAAAATTCTGTTTCAACCCTTGTGACTTTCCATCAGTCAGTACTGACTTGGGTAACACTGCATGCAGATGGACCTTCCATTAGATATTTCTAATATGAAAATGAATTCATGTTGCATATCTCAATAGGAGACATAATTTTAAAATAAAAATGTAGTATTAAGACATCTGAGTCATACATACCTTCTCTGTACCTTAATTGAGTAAAAGAACAATTTTATTAATGCCCAAACTTAACCCAAAATAGTTCGTTCTGAGGAATGTTTAATTCAGTTATAAGCATGGCTGAGTTCTCACAAACTGAAAAAACTTATAGCACAATATACAGTAGGACAAAGTTATTACAAATTTAATTAAGTACTTACAGTAGAGAATACAGCACACAAGTCAGCTACAGAAGTGCAAAATAAAAGCTGCGATTGCTTAAGAGGGGGTGATAGTTTTCAGTTCCAGCTGCTGTCATGCTCTGGTATTAATATGTAAATATGTGCACATACACACAATAATATTGTCCCCAGTTAAACTTTGTTGTCCCCTCAAGGTCACAATATAATCTTTGCCCACAGTGAATTTATTCATAGGAAATACAATTTGAAGGATCCGGAGCTGCCTTTTAAATTACACTGTAACACAGTCAGATCTCAGAAAGACCACAGACATGCTTGGTCCTCCTTTTAGAGGGGGTGATAAGTTTGTGCAAACAGTTGTCAGTATTCCATTGCACAATTCGGTACTTTCATCAGACAGCAAAAATGTCATGGACCATATTCCTGGGGAGGTTGCAAGGAAAACTGTTTTTCACTTGTCCTGAACTATGTGCTGGGCCCAAGTTAAGATACTGGAAATACTGCCATTGTGGAATTGTTCTAACAGCCATCAGACTGTACTTCACTCCTTCAGGGTTGTTGCAACTGTTCAAAACAAGTCCTTCGTGGTTGTGTTGAAGCCCCTCCAACTGGTATGGCTGTAAGACTATTCCTTAACTCTAAAAGTAAATGAAAAGTGGCAGCTGCAAGTGATGTGATTTTTTTTCCTGAAGCCTTGAAGTTGCCACATAACCTGCAAGTGGTTGACTTTTTTGAAAGATCAAGGGATTTTGTATTATTAAATGGTGCAATAAATGGAACTACAGAAAGAGGAAGATGACCTTCTCTCATAAAGTTGAAATGGTGCCCAGCATAGGGAATAGAAAGTGTATGTTAGGTTCTGATAGGCTTAATCTAAAACCACCAAAGAGGAGGCCAAAACAAGAGTTTTGGGAACAATTTACAAGGTGCCTGAAAACTATTAAAGCCTGTTTTTCAGGCGTCAGAAACAAGAACCTTGCAGTAACACTAGAAACTGATTAATTTATAGAAGTGGCACTTGAAGGAAATAAGATCACAGAACAAAAAGCAGTGCTTTTGGGTAACTGTGCTCACAATACAGGAGATTGGACAAGTTCACGTCAGTCCAGCTCTGCTCCGTTGCAAAAGGAAACTGCCTTAAAAGAAGCTGTTAAGAGTGTGGTGGTGGAGGGAGTGAGGGGAATGAACCACAAACCCCCAGGTCAAGTGTCGTTTTCCTCATCAATGACATGAGAATGAAATGGCTGAGCTATCTGCGACATACATTGGCCAGAGCTGCTTCACTGTAGGACAGTTGGGTATAGCTCCAAGGTGAGTCCAGAGAGCTCCCCACCAGCTGGCTTAATGGCACACTCCTGCTTTCTCCAAGTGAGTCACAGAGCAGGTGGACTAGGGGGATGGATAGAAAAAAGAGTAACTTTGTGTCCTGGGTTCAGCAGGTAGGAGTCATTTTTCTCCTTCTTAGTAGCTGTTGCAGTGCTGTGTTTTTGACTTTCATCCTGGGAACATTGCTGTAGATAACTCTGATGTTTTTAGTCGCTGCTCAGTTATGTTTAGTCTAACCAAGGACTTCCTGAGTCTCATGCTCTACCAGGGAGGAGGGGAGGCTGGGAAGAAGCAGAAACAGGACACTTGACCCAGACTAGCCAAAGAGGTATTCCATACCACAGCACAACATATCCAGGATATAAATTGGGGTCAGTTACCTGAAAGGACTTTGTCACTGCTCGGGTTGGGCTGGGTATCGGTCAGCAGGTGGTGAGCGGTTGTATTCTCTTCCCTTGTTATTTCCTTATCATTATTATTATTGGTGGTAGCAGCAGTGGTTTGTGTTTTACCTTAGTTACTGGGCTCTTCTTATCTCAACCTGTGGGAGTTACGTTCTTTCAGTTCTCCTCCCCATCCCTCTGGGAGCTGTGGACAGGAAGGGGGGTGGGAGTGAGGGAGTGGCTGCATGGTTCTGGGTTGCTGGCTGTGCTTAAACCAAGACACTTTATTAATGTAAGATTATTCAGGATCATAGAAACAAGGCTGACATAGAGTTGCAGAGAGATTTCATGCTAGAAAGGCAAAAAGGACAAATGAATTTCAGTGTATTTAAAAACTCTAGTAATGAAGCAAAGTATTTGCCCTACTACGAAGGACAAGTAACTGATCTGTGATTCTGCATATATGCATCAAAATAATAGGTAGTTGTCTTATTTTTCAGGGAAACTAAACTCTAACATGATAAATAACATATGGTTCTGATCATTGTAGTTGTGATTAGTCTCCATTTCCAAGGATATGGATACCATAGTACACATGAAACTAAACCAGAATTGTGATAGTGGCACGCTAAAAAGGTTTTTATAGTTCATAATATATCAGATTATCATATTTACTGAATGACATAAAGGGAAAATATCAACAACATTCCATCAAGACTGTAGCCAGCATAATCTAATTTAAAATAAGTATGATACAAAAAACAGTGCAGAATGGGAAAGATCAAAGGAAAAATTACAATCTAGGAGGCACGTGTAATGTAAGAAGAAAGAAAAATCCTGCAATATAGTTGCTTTACATGGTTGCTGCTGCCACAGAATTACTTCTCATCTAAGAAGAACCAAAAGAACAGATTAATTCACCGTCAAATCAAATTTTCCCCTCGAGACTACACATAACATTAAAAATGGGAACAGTGGAGTTTTAGTGACTCTTCAACTGAAGCAGAGTGCTGCTGACTCCAGAGAGGCCATCTAATTGCTGTAAATTCTCTTTTTCAAGAACACTGTGAGGCATACCATTGTCGGCATTCCCTTTTCTGCTGCCTCTTACATGAGAAGACTTCTTTTTAAATATATTCTTTCTTTGGTCTTCAATTGCAGGAATAAAAGTTTTTGTTTCAGATGAAGCATATGCACTCTAAATATGTGCTGCATGTTGGATTCCAATCCAACATGTTTATGGGTTTCTTTTTTATCCTAATTTAAACCTTTAAAACCAAGCTTTCCCAATAAGCTCAAGATGATGCATGTAGCAAAGGAGAGAATGTGTCAGCAAGTCTGTTATCTTTACTCTCTAGAAATGATTGACAGGTGTTGAACTTTATTTTGGACAATGGGCTACTTCATTTTGCAGGGAGATTCATCTTTAGTCATGCCTTTGATGTGCATGTAAGGTGAGTCACTATCTCCCATTCTTTATTCACAGCGTAGAGGCAGAGGAGAGGACCTGTTACCTCCTGTGTAGCATTAGTTTCTTCTCAGCCTCTGGCAGATCTTTGATATTTTAACTAAGAAATGAAACACTTGCATCTGACCAGAAAAGAATTGCTTTCAAAAATCGGTGGGCTTTTCCTGTTAATTTTACTTATTAAACTTATGTAGCAAAAGCTTTTAATGTTTTAAGTGGGTTGTGAACATAATTTACCACTTCGGGTTTAATTAATTGTTGATATCCAAATCTTGTCAAATATAATTTGCTTTGAAAGAAACACTGCAGCAAATGGAGTACATGAAGATTTTATTCTGGGACTTGAGAGCCATGTTCTATTCGAAAAAAAGAATGCTTAAAGCAAGACCCCTCCAATTTCCTGTCCTCCTTGATCTACATGTGCTTACATCTTAAATGGTGTTTTGGCTTTAAGTGAGCATTCAGAGGTTAAAAAATGGCAAACTACACAGCTAATGTGTATGTCACTGCTCTTCCATCTTTCTCCTCCAACCACAGATGCATGTATTCTTCAGTGAATGTGTAGCATATGTGTGTGTGGATAATTGCAGTTAATTTCCTCATCACTGGCGTTTTTTCCATGGAATTTTTTTGATGCAGATGTATGGTATATATTTAATAGAAAGCTAGTCACGGTGGCTTTCTACCTTTCTACCAGCACTGTTCCACATTGTTGCTTTGTGTCTCAATGTTCAATGCTATTCTGAAATAAAAATGATTTCTAAATAGGTGTTTGTAAGACTTCCCGATTGTTGCCTCTTTCACAGTGCTTCTTTTAGGTGGGATTGTAAAGGGAAAGTTTTCCATAAATTTGGGGAGATTTTTTGCATTCTTAAATACTTCAGTGCTTAAACCTGCTTATCTTGGGGCTTAAGTGCAGAAATACTGTGAAATACCAACAACTCCCACTGGCTATAGCTGCAGCTGATTGTTTAGTGCCTGTTTCTTTTAGAAGCAAATTAAGTTGGGTATCTGAAAAATGGAGAAAGTAGCTTAATTAATAAGGTCTAATAAATTTGAGTGGCTTGCTTGGCTTTTGGCATGTGGTTATATTGGCTATGAGACAGAACAGTAATACAGTTTTGGTGGAAGGGGACACATAAATAATGGTTTAATTATTTATGGAAGAAGTGGAGTTTGAGAGCCTTAACTGGTACTTCACACTTTCAGTTTCATGTTGTCACCCTGTGTGCAGTTCATCAGCAGGTTGCAAACCCTTGATTTCCATAAGAAATTATAGCACTTGGGCTATTGCTACTAGTTACATTGTCCACTGTAGAGCAGGAGGAGGCGTGCTTTGCCTAGCCAGCTGTAGAGTGTTTACTGAGGGAGAAGGAAGATAACACTGAGGAGTTACATATTCCAGTAGAAGCTTTGAAGAAGGCTTTCTAGAAGATATAAATGATTCTACTTCTTTTCCTGAAGCTCTGAGCATGAAAATTTCTCCTTTCTATCTTGCTTTCATCTTCCCTACCCCTGCTCCACCTTTGGGTGCTTGTCTTAAGTCTTGTTCATGATACCAGCTGCATTATTCAGAGCTCCTGTATCAGTCATACTTTGTTCAGTCTGTACCAGTATTTTCATGGAAGCTTACCCAGTGCCCTTCTCCCCTTTTTCTGATTACCATTCTGTGTTTTCTTCCTTGGGCTTCTCCCTCTCTCTTTTATTTTTTTTTTATTTTCTTTTTTATTTTTTTTCCTTTTAATTTGTTCCATCTCATCATGCACCACCTCACCTGTGGCTCTCGGGAGAACTGGAAAAGGACTGCATGAATCTGTCTTCTTCCTGCTGCCCTTGAGCACCAGTGATAGTGACTCCTTGTCCCTTTACTTGCATTCCTAGAGTTTCCCAGCTGTGCTGCTTTTGCCTTTCCTTCTGTTCTCAGAGTTTTCCTACCTTCTCAGTGTCCCCATTCTCATTCCCCAACCAACTGCTTGTTAGTCCTTTATTTACCATTTTTCTTACTGACTTTTAGTCAATTGCTTCTTCTGTCTTCAATCCTCTTTGCCCAAATGACTTGGCTTTCCACTGACTCTTCCTCCAGTTCCCACTGGCCTTGCCAAGTAGGCTCAAATCCTTCCTTGCCAGCTTCCTGCAGCTTCCCACTCACCAGAGCTGTTATAATATACTTTTTTCCTTTTCCTCACTTCATTCATGCCCATTGCATTCTAGTCACATTATCCTTTCTATGTTGTCTAGGTGTCAGCACAGAGTAATTGAAAGTATAGGAGAAACTTTCTGACTTCTGGGTTGTATTTTCAGTACTTACCTAACCAAAAGGCTGAAAATGTAGGTGATATCTGTTTTCAGAAAGACTAACTTTATCCTTGAAGTCGTGTTTGTTAAAGATGTATCATAAAACTTTTTCTTGGTGAAGTTCTAAAACTGTTTCTAGTGTCACTGTGGCAGTACTCTTCCAGACAATGCCAATGCACAAAAGATTCTCAGTTTCTGGGACTGTGTTTTTGTACTGTATAAAACTGTTTGGGTGCTGTAACCTTCCCTAGAGTAGCTTTTGCTTTTAGAAATCTTAGCTGATGAAGTTGGAAAAAAAACCTACTGAGACTTGCTATGTGGTGTTGTGGATCTCAGCCTTTTTTATGTCATTAGTATGTACAAATTCAGTATTCCCATACTGCTTTGAAGATGTATTTTAGGCCAACTCTGAGGCATAAAACCAGTAAAAGACAAACTTCTACCCTATAAATTGCACCTTTTGAAACATCTCAAGTTCCTTCTACTAAATATAAAGGTGCCATCAATGCTCAAAGATGAGGTTTCTGTGTGTGCCTGCACATGCATTTTGCTGAGGTTTTAATTTTTTTCCTGTATCCAAGTTTCTTGAAATGATTGGAGCTAGTTTATGACAGATGAGCTCCTCTTGAGTACTTGCCTCAAATTAGATTATATGTCAAAATTCTTAACAAAGTTGGCTGATGTTACTTTTACAAGCAAATGAAAGGCAGTATTCTAATAGCAACTCGAGCATTGAGCAATCTTTAAATTTCATTCCATCATGCATAATTTTAAGCAGTTGTCTTGGAATAACAACAAATGCCTTCCCTGCTGGTCTGTTAGAAGAGGGAGCTGTCCCTCAACCATGATGACAAGATAATTAAAGCCTCTTGACCTCAGCTGTCCGTTTGTTCTTGCACATGTAGTGCTGAGAGAGTGTAATTCAGCCAAAGCCAAACCAGTAAAGTCTGGTTTAAGAGTGGGATTTTTAGTGTCTCCTAAAATAAAAATTACTCAGCAAAACTGTTGCCTCTTTTTCTGCAACTCAGTCATCTGATAGTGAGGGCTGTCTGCACTGAGTCAGACTAAGGATCTAGCTAGCGAATATCCTACACTGGTTCCCTGTATATTTTTTGAGGTTGCCCCTGAATGAAGAGTGGGAACAGGACCTGGTCTGCCTCTGCATTCAGGTTCATACTTTCTACCTCCAGGCTGCAGAGATTCCTGTGTGGTGAAGGCTGTCCTGCATGGCACGTTTTGATGTGGGCTTTCCTCTGTTATGTCTGAGGGCTCCAATATGACCAGCAGCTCTCTACCCACATATCAAAACAATATTTTTCAAGACTATTCTGAGCTACCAGTCTTTCACCAGAAAGAACTTGAAAGCTTCTCAGAACAACTGGATCCCCTTGTCATAGACAAAGTATAGAGAACCTGTTGAGAACTTGTTGAGAACCTGCTGCACAATTCCCATCCCTGCATGCAGACCTGAAGGTCCCCTTACCATGCCATGTGCTAGTTTTGGCAGGTAGCACCAAGGCTAGAGAACAGCAAACTACTCAAATTCAGCAGTATGTAGCTCTAGTGACTTCCTGAACCAAAATATCTGTGTACATTAAAAATCAAGCTAAAAGGATTTATGTATGCCTGCCCTATGCAATGTCTTCTGGATTATCTAGTATGCTATATGTCACTCTACGAAGTTTCATAATCCGTGTGTAAAGGTGTTGCAGATCTTCTAGTATTTTTCTCTTCATTTCACTCTGCTTTTTGTAAACTGTTGGGTTTTGCTTGTAAGGAAAATTTTATAGCAACAAACCAACAATAACAACAGCTATTTTGTATAGTAGCAAATTACCTGAAATGCCACTTTGTTTATAATGGATAACAACCCATCTTTCTACCTGAACTGTCATGCACTTCATAGTTGTTTTGTGTAGTGTTTTAAAATATGCAGTTATTTTTATATCTGTTTTGAGTTAGAGCTCCGTAAAGGTGAAGCAGCTATTATGAGATGCACTGAAAGCATTCTCAAGAAATTGAGCACTGAGTATGTGGATGCTTGGAAAGATTTTCATTTTCTATGTTAATGTGGGTGTATGAAAGTTGACTTCCATGTTCAACCTGCCATTTTAGAAAGATCATTAGTTTTGCTTTTTACCAGCAGCCCATAGTAGAACTTGAAAGACATTTGATGTGGTTGTTTCTGTGTACCTTTCTTGGAATTACACTTGCTTTTATGGAGGTTTCACCATATATAAAACCAGTTCAACTTTTCAGTGCACTGATTTTTAGTTTTATCCCCTTAAACACCAAGATGCACAGCTATGTGTGTATGTAATTGGGGTTTTTTATAATTATGGCTCTTTAAATTCCTGATTTCAGTAAATAAAACCATCCTCCTGTGACACAGGGGAAAGAAACCCAAAAACAAACACAAAACAAACCAAGACTAAACAGTAACATGTGCCATTACGTAGAAGATACTTTGGTGAAACTTTATCTTTTACCTTTGATGCATAACATTTGTTCCTGTTCTGGATTTCTCTGCCTCTTTCTTAGGACTGTAAAAAAATGTATATTCTGTTTTTCTGGTTTCAGTGAATCTGGGAGAAACAAAACCAAGCTTGCCTTGATGGTAATAGCGTAGGATTTCCTAGCATGGCATACAAGCTGGAATTGGATGTGACAACTGGAATAGCAAACAGTCTTGAGGAAATCAATTATTTGATTTTTCCTATTTATTAGTTTCATGCTGGTTTAAATTAGGTACACCTATAAAACTGAAACTATACATTTTAATGTACTTCTTCAGACAAAGTGTAGAGTATTTTTAAGTTAGTTGCCAGTCAACTTAATCTGTTCTGCTTGGAAATCTTGCTAATTCATTTTTTTAACACTGCTTATTTCTCCTTTTTTGTTTGCTCTTCAGCCTGTAGAAATCAATACTCTGTCCCCTGTTTTTCAGTGTTTAATTTTACTTTACAGTACTAAAAACGTGGTTCTCCAAGATACTTCCTGTCTAACAGAAACTGCTATGGCACAGATCACTTAGGGAAGAAGTCAGGATTCTGTTTGGCCTTTATTTCTTTTCCCCCCTTGGAACAGCTTCAGCTTGTGAAAGTTGTCATAGTTGCAGTTTTACCCTGCAAGTGGCACTTTGATTTAAATATTGTAAGTCTGGAAAACAGCAGGAAGCAGTGGCTAAAAATAGCTGTAAATATTTCCTTATCTTCCAAATTATTAATTGACAAAAATCTACACTGCCCTCATCTGTTCTTTCCCTTTCAATTCTTAAACATCTGCTTTTCCTCATAACAGCAGTTCCAGACTGAGTTTTAATCTTTAAACCAACATCCGACTGATAGCTCAAAATATGTATTAAATATATGCAGCACTTGGGTAACACTCTACCTTGTAAAAGCAAGGGTTTTTTTCTTTTGGGGGGCTGCTTATTGCTTTGCAAAAACTTCAGTATTTATGCTGGAATTTCATGCTGCATTTCCACCTTAGTGTGTATGTGTCTACTGAAAATTCCTTTTTGGTGTGGAATTACCATGCAGAATCTGATGAAGAGAAATTTGAGCAAATGCTTTGTCTTAAGCTCTGAGTGCAGTGTTCTATAGGGTTTGATTAAGGACATAATCTAAAAGGAAAAATAATTATAAAGGTTTTAAAAAATTGTGGAAAAACTATCTGGAAAACCTTAACCTTAATTGAACCCAATGATCCATGCACTTGAGAAAACACTTGATATAGTGTTTTTTAAATCAATATTAAATTCTGTGTGCCTCTCACATTACCCTGGTATTATATTAACCTGTGTGAATTCTACGGGTTAAAATGCAAAGGAACTGTAAAGAGGAAACCTGCAAACTAACCAATAGGGAAGAGAAGGCCCTAAGGAAACTACTGAGGACCAGGCTGCAACTGCTTGACAGGGCCGATATCGGCTGAGCTTGGATGCACGAGGTGCATGTTTGCAGAGGCTTCTAATGTACTACAGAATCCTGTTCAGGTAAAGCTTCATCTTTCAAACTTTTGCTTTCATTCACATCTCTCTTGAGAATTTAATTAATAGTATATTTTGAAGTTGTTGAGGTTATTTCAGGTCTCTGATTGGAAATTCATGAGAGCCAAAATAAATTTGCCAGCATTGCTCACAGTGTTGAGAAGACAGGAAAGGTGCAAATTGGATCAGGTCTGAGTGCTGAGTTTTTGCAGTTGTTAGACAGAGCAGCCAAGATCCCAGAGATCAGCCCAGTCACCACCTGAAGAAGAGCATACATAAAACATGAAGCATGGCTACTCCGTATGTGGAACAGTAGTGGTTATGGCAGTCTTTAATTATGGCTGTGTACTTTCCATCACTTCTGCTCTCATTCAGTGGTCAGTGAACAGAGGTTGCTGTGGCTGTGTAGCTGTTGCTCAGGTCACTTCAGTAGAAGTGCTTGGTGTTCACAGAAGCAGTTGCACTGTTGAAACTCTCATGTGCACATATACATGGATGTCAAAATGATACATGCTTTAAAATACTTGGACTTAAGTACTTCAAATTAACTTCCAAATTATTGAGTGCTATGTTTTCTTGCTTGGTTTTGGTTGTTTACTAGGGGGGTGGGTGTTGTTTGGGTTTTTTTTTTTGGGGGGGGGGGGTTTGAGGAGGGAGAAAAGAAAAAAAATTAAAGGAAAGAAAAAAAAATAAACCAAGAGAAAGGATAAAGGATAGAAGAATGTTAGGATGACACAGTACAGAAGATCACTGTGTCTCTGAATCATGACCATATGTTCTTTCTATATTCACAGGGGATGACGCCACTTTATGTGTGCTTGGTTCTTCCTTAATGAAAATATTACACTTCCAACACTCAGAAGAATATTGGGATGATAAACTCCCATTAAGGGCCATAAACTATTCAGACATCATATGTATAAAACCATATACAATGACCAGAGAGTCAGGAAGTGGTTACACTGCTGTGAATTAGATGCCCTTGCTAATTGTGTTTCAGAAGCCACAAGTTTTTCCTTTCTGAAGGGATTCAAATTGGCCCAGTGCTTAAGCATGCTCTTTCCCTTGAACTTACCAATTCTGCACAGCTTTGCTCATCATCTCCATTTCCAACAGTCATTTCACCATCTAATTGGCAGTATTAAGATTGTTTTTTCCCTTTCTAAACAATGCTCCTCAGGGGATATTTTACTAGACAAAACTTGCATAAAACTTGAAAAAAAAAAAAGGTAATTTTTGCTTCTGTTCCACTTCTTTCTACGTCTGTCATTTAACAGAGGTAAAACTTATTTTAATCTCAGATTTATTTTTTATTTCCTGATGCTTCTGAAGGGAGAAAAAATATCCTTGAATTTCAACTGCTTAATAAGAAAACATATATTCGGGGTGATTGTTTTTTTCTTCTTAATATTCATATAATGTTTTCATTATGGAGAAGACAGGCATCATCTTTTCTTACCCCACATGTAGCTGCAATATCAAATTCAGTGCAAGAGTAAATACGGGATCACATAGTTCATGGAATACTTTGAAAAAGCCCAATTGCATAGCATAAGGTTGTTATCAGACCCCTGAAGTCAGTGTCCAATGATCAACAGCTGTATTAATATTTTTTTAAGAAGTAGCTCATAACATTGATTCCAGGGATGTTACTTGTCAGAACATTACCACCAAAAAGGTCATAGTATTAGCTGGATCAGAATTTCATCTCATAAGATCCCTCAGAAAATACTAAAGCTTTTTTTTCAACATAAGCAATAGGTGGTTCTCAAGCATGTTTTGGTATAAAGATGCAACCAGTTAAAGCCAGCAAAGGAAGGATATTTGTCCAAACTAATTAATACACATACATATTTTATCACTAACAGTTGAGACCAAACCTAGAGCTTCAGAAACAACTCAGCTTGGAAAAATTGTATGCATTTTGATTTTAATTTTATTCACTTTATGAACTCTTCAATGTTCAGTTGTTTGTTATGCCTTTCTCCTGCTATTTTGTTTCTGTTTCAGAGTGGAAACCATTTTATGTTTTGAAAGCAGGGTATTCACTCACACTTTTACACCTAAGGAAAGCAGCACACCCTCTGCTCAGGCAAGGAATGAGTTTTATGAGAGTTTGAACTGCTAATGCTAATTATAGCTGTATGTCTTAGAAGTCATTAAAAAGCCACTTTGCAAAAGCCACAGAAAGAAAAATTGGAAAGAGAAGTCCACCCCTGTGTCATTAAAAATTACTGTAAGAAACATTATTATGAGAAATTAGGACTGTGTCTTAATAAACAGTATTACTGAAGAACTGAAGCAAGTTATGTGAGCATTCTGCAGTTATGGCACCACTATCCTAAGGGCTGGATCAGTGCACTGTTGGCTTACTCAGCAGAAGCGTGTTCCAAACCAGGCACAGACACACTACAGCACTGTGCTGAAATTCACCAAGGCACACTGTACACTGTAAATGTGTTTATGCTGGCTGCAGAAGAACAGATGATATGCAATGAGGCATGAAGCCTGCTGGAACAAAGTTCCTGTCAATGTTTTGTGAGCTTATCTAAGTGAGTTTAGAAAACATGTCATGGTAGCAGTGAGCTTGATCTGGCAGAAGTCTGAAAGCTATGTTTCCTATACCACAGTTTCATTGAGCATTTCTGGCACAGCTTCCTTTCATTTTAATTCTGACCAAAAATTTGACACAATTACTATGAAGAATTATTTGTTTCACCTGCTTCACTTAGCACAAAAGCCCAGTTTCCAGTAGTTCTGATGTGTCATAACAGTAAACTCAAAAAGCCTACTTCTGATGTCACTTATGCTAATGCAATCCTGGGGAATAACTTCTTCCATGCATCATGACCTATTCTAAGACTACCTCACATGCACTTTGATTCACATTACAATGGAATCTCAGAGCTAATGAACTGTATTTCTCCTGGATGAAGCTAAACTTTGGCCTTTGTGTTCAAAGAAGAGCAATGAAGCTGAGGAAGGGTCTGGAGCACGTCTTAACTGGAGCAGCTGAGGGAACTGGAGTTATTTACTCAGGAAAAGAGAAGGCTCAGGGGGGACTTTATTGCTCTCTACAACTGCATGGCAAGAGGATGTAGCAAACCAAAAAAACACCCCCCAAAAAAACATAACAGAAATTGTCCGATAGTCCTGGAATCTGGTTTTGGTTCATTTTTTTTTTCCTCCGTATGTCTTTTTTTTCAGACCTCTAGAAAATAGGCATTAAATATTATTTTAACACAGGATACTAAATTCTGCTTCTGATTGCACTATAGTAAAACAATGTTGCAAGTTATTATTTGTAACTCAGTCAAATGGGCTAATCACTGTACAAGGCCTATATTTCATTATTATCTGGTCAAACTTTATCTCCCAAAACACAAGCATATTGAGAAAACTTGGTGTCCACCAAAATGTAGATGGCATGATCAAGGACTGACTGACCTGGATCACATCGTTACTGGGCTTAGTAGAAGAGAGCTAGATGATGTCAGATAAGGACTCCCACCACAGTGAACTGTTAGAAAGATGGAAATGGTAAACATTTTATAGATGAGCCCAAGTAACATGATCTGATTCTGAAATTAGCTCCAACTGTGAAGATAGCCTTAATTTTGACAGGTCCTGAGGGGGAGGGTGGCTTCAACCAGATGGCTTCCAGAGGTCCCTTCTACCTTGAGTTATTGTACAACTCCACAATTTATAATATCTGTTACTAGAAATGTAATATTGCTTAATAAGGAGCCCACAATGCAGTGAGACCTTCTCTTGTTTCGGGGCTCAGTGTTTTCTTCAAATAGCATTTCATGTGCTAAAGGAAAGAATTCTGGTGGGAAAAAATGAATGCAAATGAGTTTTTACACAAACGCATAGAGTTTAACTCAGAGCTTGAGCCTTTAATTTAAAAAAAGCTTATGCCACAGGTGAGCCCAAGCTGTTTATCACCCATACAGCCTTGCAATTACATGAAATAAATGAGGAATCCGGAAGAAACAAATTCTGCTCCTAGCCTTCTCCTGTGCTGTGTCACCTTAGGCAAACTACTAAAAACTTCATTGATACTTCCATACACAAGACACTTTTTTCACCACAAATAAGTCAGTAAGCAGTTAAGAGTAAGTAAAACTGTACTTATTTTGATTTGAATTACATGTATATCTAGAGGTTTGAATAATCAGAGTTGATTCTCCCTGAGCTTTATTTTTCCCTGTTGAAAAACAGGAAATGCTATAGGGCATTGCCACAGAAACTACTAGAAGGAAATTCTTTGTCTTCTGTTTTATGAGTGTCAGACTAGATTATCATAATATTCTGTTTTGGCCTTAATCTGTGCTTCACTTCCTCACACAGCTTTTGTGAACATAAATTCACTTGGGGATTATCAATGATAGGAACAATTTAAGTAAATAATAGAGAATGTTTCCTTCAAACAAATGGATTGGTAATTAAAGATATAAATAGCATAATCAGTTCTCCAGATTCATTATTAATTATCTGCACACACAGGTAAATGTAAGGTTATACATATTAACTTTTGATTTTTAAAGAAGAAATTGACAGCTTTGAAGCGCTAACATTTTAATCATAAACATGTGCATTAGCTGATTCTCCCAATACTCTGGCAAAATTGGGAAATAAATATTAATATTCCTTCTTTAGCTGAGCAAAAATTGAGAGACTGGGGTAAGCAATGATATTTTCCAAGACCATGTATCAAATTAATGGAAGAACTTAGCTGCTGGTTCTGTGCTCATTCCCTCACTTCATGTTGCCTTTAACTTGATTAGTTTCTTATGACTAACCATTAATAATTCCGCATTATGCGATCACCCCCAGGTAAAAGAGAAGTTTATTCTTAATAAATGTCAGAGAATCTAAACAATTTTAGAGTACCACAAAATGTATAATGATTAGATTAATTAAAGTGGACTGTGTTTGATTATGGCCATAACCCAATATACCCAGCCAGTCAGTCTCTCATAGGCTCTAATTTCCAGACAAAATTACATTTTGAATATATCAGAAATCTTTCCCTGCATTTAAAGTAGTTATTTTTCTCCTTCACAAACTGTGCAAAAAACCAAAATAGCCATTTCTACTGCTTAGGAAGCTAAGAAAACAATAATAATAATAAAGAATAAAATCTGTGTGATCAGATACATTAGTAAAGCAAAGTAATAACTTTCAGTGAACAGCTAAAAACCTGTCACTTGACAGTGAAGTAGAGGTGATTCAACTTCATTAGACCTGGTCTACTCACCCCAGGCTACATGTAATCAATTAGTCTCATTTAGCAAAGTTCATAAGTGTGGTGTATCAAAGAGGGGCTCCAGTTCTGGTGAAATCTGAAGACCTTTATTGCACGCCTGGCATCCCTTTTATAGTCTAAGTGCTAAGCAGTAATTTTCCATTCTTTTACTTCCTTGTCATCCTGATTCAGCAAAACTACTAGGGGCTACAAATATTTACATAGTTTGGTCTGGTTTTGAGTTGCACATCCTGCTTTATCTTGCAAACCGCCTGCTTGTTTTGCTAACTGTTCTTGACACCTCATTGCTCCCTTTAGGGTTCCCAAGGCTTAAACCGGACCAGGGCATTATCACCTGGTGTTTTCTTTAGTATTTCCAAGGCTTAAGCCCGACCAGGGTGATAATGCCCGGATCCATTTCCTTAACTGTTTCTGTCCTGTCACCCACACGTAAGTGCATACTTAGTTTGACATCACTTTCGGCCAAAAGGACATACCTGAGCAACTGGATCTCTGCTACTACACCATGGTTCAAACCAACCAGTGAAGTAAATACAACATGTGATGAGGTACATGGGCTCTATCTGCCTTCCTATAAACAGAGAATTTGTTACTAGTTAGGCTCACAGAGCAATATATATGGCAAACAGCTTAAGGGAAGGTGATGAATGCACCCATGCACATTCTCATAAAAGATGATGTGAAGCCATGGGCACAGCTTGCCAGAAGTGGTAAATGCTCCAGCCCTGGCAGTGTTCAAGGCCAGGTTGGACAGAGCCTTAGGCAGCATGGTCTAGCATGAGGCATCCTGCCCATGGCAGGGGGGTCGGAACTGCAAGATCTTAAGGTCCTTTCCAATCCAAACCATTCTGTGATTCTATGAACAATATAAAGGGCAGCTGCAAACCTAAGTTTCAAAGATAACAGAATTCCACATTCATTTACTTTAGCACAACCATCACTCTGTTTCTTCGATGGTACAGCAAATAGGTTTCCTTGCCCACTCTCAGGATTGTAATCAGTTTACTATTCCAAAATCCTGAAGTAATCATGGAGAGGAAAGAATGGAAACCTTAAAAAGTTAAGAAAACTTACAAACACCACATTATACTGGGTAAGTTCCGAGGTTTCACTCCTTTGGGGTTTTGAAAATCACACAAAGAAATGCCAGGTTTTGTGTTAGCACAGTGAACTCCACCAGCTCTTAAATCTTCCTGGCTGGCTCCATAGCCAAAGCCCCCTTCTCCTGGGCAATCTGTGGGTGGAAAAACCCTGCAGCACCAACTCTACGGTGCCAGGCCATGCCCTGCCTCCTGACATCTTGTGGTCTTACCTGCTTCTTTCCCTAGCTTCCTCTGAAGTGGAAGAAGAAGCAGGAATGACTGTGCATGGAAGCAATCAGTTCTGAAATTCCAGGGCAACCTGGAAAAATTGTGTAGCTTCTTTAGAATTGCCCTTTTAGGAAAGGGAGAGGATCAGGGTCAGATTTGCACTCATCCTGGCCCCAGATGATTCTCTCTGTCTTGAATGATCTTGCCTGTCACTTATGCAGATGCAACACTAATGGACTGCTCGCCCAGCCTGTAAATTAAATTCTAATTAACTGTACTATCTGCTTGATAATTAGCAGTAGTCCCCTCCCTCCTTACTCCTGTTCCTACTGTCTGTGTTTACTGAGACTTGAGGCACCAGCTCCAGACAGAAAATCAAATTAAGTCTTCAGCTTTTTCTTCATTTGCTTTCTCTTGAGCTTGGTCTCGGCCTCAGTAGCTGTTCCAGCCTCAGCACTTCACCTTTGACTAATAGGGCCAGAGCTTTAGCACTCCCTTGGAAGCTGAGGTCACGTTTGCGCTGTGGATAAATAACTGAGTTTTTCAGTCTAATGGCACTGCCACTGTTGTACCTCCACAGAACTCCAAGGCAAGATTTTCTTCTGAAAGCACCCAAAAACACAGTTTGCACATTAGGTGTGGTGTCAGTTGCACACATCTTAACACTTCATCAGCACCCACAAATCCAGAGCCAACAACCATACATTCTCAGAACTCCATCATGTAAAGAATACAAAGGAAATACACAATAGAGAAGTTTTAGTAGAACTGAAGAATTCCCTGATTTTTGGTGGTTATTATGGAAATAATCTGTGATCCTAATTTCTGTCTTCTTCTGATACACAAATTACCTCTTGACTCCAAAGGCTTCTGTACAGAGTCTCTGCAGGGTTACAGCCTTTAAAGAGATGTATTCTTGAGTTAGCATAGAGGAAAAAAAAATCCATTATTTTATGGAAATCTCACTTCCTAGAGAAAGTCAGTAAATCAAACTGAGGTTAGATCACTAAAGGGAGTGAGAAAATGGGCACAAAGCACATAGGTACTTGACAGTAAAAATTATATGCCTTTGTGAGGAAGGAATTCTTATGGGCTTTTGACCAAGTCTCTGAAAACATGAATCTTTTCACCAGAAATGTCAACCCAGTAACCTGTGAGTCTTGTGGAGGCAGTGACTCAGGAGTAGCTCCGCCTAACATGAAATATCTACAAAATATAGCATAATTCTGTATTATAAACACTAGATTGGACATCAAACACCTTGGTATCATCTATGACTAAGTATGTTCTTCAAAGACCTTAACTGGAATGAATAGATAGGACACAGTCCTCCTCTGTCCACATTTAACCACTAAAAAATATCTAAGTACTAACAGGAACTGAAAAAGGTTTTCCTTGAAAATGATCAGTGTAGAAAATATAGCATAGACTGTAGGTAACACAGTTCAAGAATAATGATATCATATTCCAGGAATAGACACAGGTTGCTCCAGGTTGAGATAATGGAACCAATTTAGGGCACAATTTAAGGTAAATCTAAATTATGTCTATGTGAGAGAACTACAAATTCAGGCAGGAAGGGAAAGAGGCAGGTACATGACTGAGGGTTTTCAGTATGTAGAGCTCTTCGAATAATTGTTGAACCTGAGTTTTTAATCTATAATTGAGGTGATTATTTAATTTGAATTTTATTATGAACCATGCACTGTAGCAACATCCTCTTTCAGTTTAAAGATACCAGCTGTGTAACACAGGCATGAAGAACTAGGATGAAACATTACACTTTGCTGGAAATTCAGCACGTCTAATTAGTCACCTAGAGGACTGATTAATTAAGTTTGGAGGGAGAGGGAAAGTTGCTTCCATCATATTAAATCCTTCCTGGAAATGTACAAATATTCCAATAAAAGCAGTAGGAAGGAAACTGAGTTACAGGAGGCTACAGCTATTGTTTCTGAGCTTGCAGAAATCCTTTGCTAGATGCTATGTATCACATTGTAAAACTGGAATTACAGACGTAAGAGGCACTCAGTCTCCAGTTTCACGTATAAATTTCATTAAATAACACTGTACTTTCGGTTAGATAAAATTTCAATAGAATAATGCTAATCAATTGTCTTGAAAAAACAGTAATGTCTTTCAGAACTTGTACTACTGCTAATGCTTTCCTTCAGTAATATAAAAAAAATGCCTTTGATTTGAAATAGGATGGAATAGAGAAGCAGTGGTGGCAGATTTAGATATGGTGTTACTGCCACAAACCAGGGGGAGGTGGCAGTGGCAGCAAACTGAGATGGGGACAATGGGATGATACCCAGGGCAGTGCTGGGCCCACCAGGAGCAACAGAGGCTGCTCGCCATTCCCACACTGGGCAGGAGTGCTGTGAGCAGAGTGGGCAGCCAGGGTGCCCCTACAAAGGAAGGACATTGCACTGGCTGAGCGGAGAGACTGGAAATCCACATGACCCAGCACTGGGCACCATTCTGTGACTGTTTGCACAGGCCAAGGGCACTTGTCCTGCCTGGCCCTCAAGGCAGAATGGTGGCATTCATCTGACAGCAAAAGCTGCAGCTCTAGTTGGGGGTGCTCCACACCATCTGCCCTGGCGGTGGCCAAAGCCTCTACCTTTGCTGAAGGGAAAGGCTGCAGCACAAACCTTGGGATGCAGGAAGAGCCCAGACTTTTCTCCTGTGCAGGACAGGCAGCAGAGCTGCCTGCAGAAGGGGTACCCAGGTGGAGAACCTCCTATAGCAGGTAGTGGCTGAGCTGCAGGAGGTGGTGAGGAGGATGCGTAGAATCAGGGAGGCCGAGGAGGAGTTAGATACTGAGTTCCAAGTGCAGTCTGCAGGACCCACAGCCCACCTCCGAAACCTTCCTCAACAGCACCACAGAGGGGAAGGGGGCCGATAATGCAGAAGAACAGAAGTTTGCAGTGACAAGGACCTGCACAAACTTCCCCCAAAGCCTTTTCAGTACAGCCTCCCTGCTCTGCTGTGAGCTCCATGGTCTGCTGCCTCTCAGCTGCAGCATCATCTTCTGCTAACAGCTGTCACTCCAGACACACCCTGGTGTAATGTTGACTCACTCTACACAAACATACCATATATTTTCTGTACCCATTTCCAGGCAGGTCATCTCTGGGAAAGCCTGTCATCAGTAGCAACCTATTTCAGAGTGAAGAATCAGTGCTGCTATATGTAGCTTACTGGTACTGTACCCCACCAAGTCCAAGATGGCTGTGGATGCGCATATGAAAAAAGAGCCTGTTTTTGTTACTCTTTATCTAACATAACATATTTTACCAGTTGTGGCAAAGAACAGTTGGGTACAGAAGATGCCAAAATTAAATTCTTTCTTTCCAACCATCTTGAGATTAATAGAGCCCTAAAAATTTCTCATTGGAAGCATTGTAAATTCAAGGCCATTGACAATAAACTTGCTTTTCATAGGCTTTAGTAGTAACTCATGGATATCTGGGCCTCTGCAAAACATATAATGAAAAAGTCCCAGTGAATCAGGAGGCCAGTTTCTTTCAAGCCACATTCTGTTTTTTAATAATACTAAGTATACTATAGTTATACTGCTAATGAAATATAATGATATTATACATACAAATTCTTTATCCAAGAGCTCCTAAAACAGAATAAAACTACAGTTGCTTAATTCTGAAGCAACAAAATCATCATCATGATTATTTGCTTTGTAAAATTAGAATTTAAAAAGATCTCACACTCTAATATTGAAAATGCCCTTCAAAATTTACTGTTTTCTTAGAGGGCTGTCTCAGACATTGTATTTCTTCAGTATAAACAAAGCCAGTGAGCAGTTTCCAAACATCCACTGCTTCTACCTTGAACATGATCTTTTTGCATTGCTAGTTTCCATTTTAAGAAGTGAAAAGACATCCTCCTGAGATTGCTCTGCACCCAAGTAAAAGATGCAATTAAAAATCAACCTCGTAAAACTTTACTGCTTCTCACAGACAGGTAGAAGAGCACACACAGGCTTGCACAACCTGAATGTGAATGAGCTCCTCCTGTATCCCATATCATTTGTCCCTGTTCATCAGAACTGCAAGCCTCTGTGCTAGAGAGGTAGAACAAAGATAGCGAAGCTGATGATAAAGAAAATCAGAGCCTGGACTGGCAGACCGATAACACATTTGCCTGGCCAGTAACCAATAGATTCTATCTGGACGTAGACTTTCAGATTTTAAGAAATTTTAATGAAACATATAGAATCATAGAACAGTTAGGCCTGGAAAGGACCTTAAGATCATCTAGTTCAAACCCCCTGCCATAAGCAGAGACACCTCACACTAAACCATGCCACCATACAGATGTATTTATACAAAACCAGTTCCTTTCATCTACTAAATCCTACACTTAAGCACTGTACACAACACTTAAAATGCATTTTTATTTGAAAGAATTAAAATGTGCATTTTGTATGGCATTAGTAAGGGAAAAAAAAAAAAGAAAAAAAATTCAGACTGACACAATGTCCACCATTCGCTACTCTGCATTTGACTACTGCTATCAAAACCTGATGCCTAAGGAAAAAGTAAACAAGTAAGGGAATGACAGCAGTATTCCTTCAACAGCAAAGGGACTTCCCATACCAAAGTTTGTGTCTACACCTTTGCTCGATAGCAGTTCAGGAGGCTTTCACCAAGAATTCCTTAAATTATTTCACATCATGGTTGTGCAAATGAATTTTTAACATGTTTATTTATTTTTTTAGGTTTTCAGGTTTAAAAGTTGCGTTTGATATGCTGATTCCTTGTACCATGGGAAAAAGGATAAATCATCTGTGTTCTTTTCCACACTGTTCAAGGTTAGATGCAACTCTGGGTTATTGCTCAGGTATGATTATTGTAAAGTTGGAATGTGTCAGTGAACTTCATCTCCTAATATATGGAAGTTGTCTCAGACTCTTGATTGCTGGCCCTATTTTCTAATTTCCCTCTTTACTCCAGACTAGCATGAACATTTCTAATACATGAACACATCACGGATTTATGCAAGTATACATGCAACATGATATTTTCTGCTTTGCTCACTAGTGCCCAATTTTGACAGTTAGAGTTTGAGGAGATGTTTTCAAGGAGCCAGTGGAGCATTGCTCCAAGGCCTATTACTGAAATGCTAATAGCTAATTTCAGGACCATTCATCTAATAAGCATACTATAGGCTAATTATGAATTACTTCTATTATTTGAATATTAAGTTTCACCTGACATTTTTACTGAAAAATTGCTCTATAACATAAAGTTTTCCTATAATTTTTTGCAATAAGAATTAATTCTTATTGCTCTTAATCATTTGGTTTCATCAGCCAAATTAGTCATTTGTGTCACCCACATAGAAAGTACTCACTTTAATAATTTTCTGAACCTAGTGAAAAAAGAATTAAGGCTTGAAGACAACAAAGAACTAGTGAATAAAACATTCTGATAGTAAACATATGGGAGAATGATTTGGTTTTGACATGGAGAGCATCTGATTTCTGCTGATCAAACTGTAAAGTTAGAAAACTACACATTGTTAGGATTACAGTGGTTTTGTAACTAAAACAAAAAAAAAGATAAAACTTTTTTTATTTAAAGTAGGTAAGTACTTAATCCTGTGTAAGTAAATACGCAGAAGGTAAAAATAATGTTATTATTTGTAGTGCTTATCAAGCTATATTAAATCAACAGAATATTGTACCTTACTTTTATGGTAGGATCATGTATAAATGCATACTTAAAAAAATGAATGTAAAAATTATGTGATTTATGAATTAAGAAGGATATTAAAGAAACGTTCTTTGATGCTCTTTTCCTAAGTTACCCTGAAACTTGGCACATTTATTTTTGTCATAATGGAATCATACATCTGAGACAATGTGGTTGTTAAAAGCATGGCTTGATTTTAGTACTAAAGAAAGATCTCTTTCTATGCAAAAGTACTAAATAATTGTGGGTTGGAGCAATCCCAGGCACAGCTACAGGTTGGGCAAAGAATTGATTCAGAGCAGCCCTGCAGAGAAGTACTTGGGGGTGGTGGTTGATGAGAAAATGAACATGAGCCAGCTTCAGTGTGCGCTTGCAGCCCAGAAAGCAACCGTATCCTGGGCTGCATCCAAA
>JBAFWW010001005.1:0-12378 GCA_036873685.1 Agapornis canus | reverse complement strand
TGTAGAGGACCAGTAACAGCTGACTGAGAGTCTGCCTCACCCGCTCAGTTACAGCATTGCACATGGACAACTGGAGCAAAAACACTAGAGAATTCAGGTGTGTCTGAGAGCTCAAGAAAACCCTACCACAGAACATTTATTCTCCTACAGAATAGTTTCTTCAAAAGCGAGCTTACTGCAAGAACAGACAGGTTTTGGTGGAACAGAAAGTTTTCATTCTGACACGTGGGATAAATGCTTTGTAAAAGGAAAGGGTGTTTGACAACGGTTTGTTTTAAACAGGTTAAGATTTAGCAAAGGAAAAAAAAGCATTTCAGTGTTGCTACAATAAATGTTTTAATGGAGTTAATTCTCACTCCACTATTCCATCCGAAAGCACATTAGAAAGCATCAATGTGCTTTAATCCAGTTCTAAAATATTTGCAACATATTCTGCAAATGGGAAGAAAGTCTATTTTGTGCCTGGCTATAGAAAAACGATTCCAGTTATGGGAAATAATTTCTGTAACCAGAGTTAACTCCATAATGAAGACAGAGCATACTACTAGTGTGCTACCATTGCCAGAAGAGAGGCAGGCACTGTGTGACCAAGTGCCTTGATCAAATCCTATAGTGGGTGCTGCAATGAATGGCCAACAAATATGTTTCTTTCAGAACATAAAAAGGGGAGTAAAGAAGCCCCCAGTGTTCACATACTAAAGCATTATTGGCTGAGTTGGTGCACAGAACATGAACATCACTCCTAATTACAGAAGCAGCAAAGCCCCAGACAACCTGCAGGTCAGCTTTGCAAGGGCAAACTGGGGGAAAGGACACAAAGGAACCAATGAGAAGTTCCTCATTCAAAGGTAACACTGCACCACAACAGTACCACTGGGAATAGAGTCCTGAGCTTCACCCAAGCCACTTAATAAACCACCCAATGAGCATGCCATGAACAATTTCATTTAACACAAGAATAAGAAAGACTTAAAAAGAGGCATCTAAAATAACGCAAGAAAAGTGCAAGAATGCACAAGTCATTGTCATGGTTTAAGCCCAGCCAGCAGCCCGGAACCACACAGCCGCTCACTTACTCTCCCCTTTCCTCCCTCCACTCCCTGAGGAATGGGGAGGAGAATGAAGAGAATGTAGCTCCCATTGGTTAAGATAAGAACAGCCCAGTAACACAAATCACTGCTGCTACCTCCAGCAATGATAAGGGAAATAACAAGGGAAGAGAATACAACCGCTCCCCACCCACCAACCGATACCCAGCAGCGATCTAACCTTCCAGGTAACTGCCCCCAGCTCTACATCCTGGGCATGACATGCTGTGGTACGGAATACCTCTTTGGTCAGTTTGGGACAGGTGCTTCCTGTCTCTGCTTCCTCCCAACTTCTCCTTCCTGGCAGAGCAGGAGACTCAAAGTCCTTGGTCAAACTAAACATATTACTGAGCAGCAACCAAAAAACATTGGTGTTATCAGCACTGTTCCCAGGCTGAAGGCCGAGCACCTTGTCCTTGCAAACTTTCAACTGTGTTTCAGGTCTGCAGTGATGCTCAGGGACAGCCAGCCACTTGATTCCTTCCTATTTTGATCAGAGGGGGAGGGCAGTGCACCAGGATGATGGAGAACTCCAAAACAAAGTCTAATAAACACTCTTCAGGGTCCCAGGCATGTGACTACTGGGTCTCACAGCATTGCAGAAAGGGACTGGGAGCTGGTTTTGGCCAGGCCACAAGACACAGAGGCAGCCTTATGTTGGGAGCTGCTGCCCTCTGTGAAAGCAAGAGGGGCAGCTGAGCTAAGCAGGTCCAACCCTTCTTTAGGAAAGGATATTCAGGAAGGCTGACACAGGTTGCATCTTAGCAGAACTCCATTTAAAACCATGGGTGTGGAGTGTCTCCATTGTGCAACAGCACACTCAAAGGCAAACAGAAATGGCCTGCATCGTCCCTGGGGCATTTGCTGTTCAACAAAGCAGGTTTTGTATGAAGAAATTAGGTCCCTGAAGAGCCCTACTCAGAAAGCAAATACAGAAAGGATCCACTTCTCTTGGAACATTCATGTGCCAGTATGTAACACGATCGTCCCATTTTCCCAGTGTAAGTGCCTTCCCAAGTTTCATATGGTGCTATTGCTTTTCCTCACTGCAGTTTGTCAGCCAGCCCTAAGCTCAGCCTCCTGAGTTGCCCCCACCAGAGAACTCAGCCATTGCACACAGCTCCTTGCCCAAGAGGTTCCCCTCTCCATTTTGCTGACAGTCAAGAACAATTTTGGATGAGGTCACTGCTTCAGCTTTACAGAACAAGAGATCACTCCTTTTCTTTCCCACACCCAAAAGTAAACCCATAGTTGTGCCAGACATTTGACACTAAATCCAGACTAGGGGGTTACTGTTTATTTTACTTAAAAATACTTGCCTTTTTAAAAAGAATAAAAATAAAAATCAGCTTTAATGCTTCAAATTCCCAAGAAGAATTACTTCTTTTTACAAGTGACACTTTCCCTCAAAACTTTACAACCTAAAACGACTAAACCAAACAAAGCTGTTTTCCTCCCTTTTCATTCTCCTATTTCTTTTTTGCTGCTCAATCGAAGAACAATGTTTTAAATGATTAGGTATCATTTTGTTCTTGGTTTGATGGTTGGGTTTTAGGGTTTTTTTTTGGCTACTCAAAAAGAAATTCAAAAGTAGAAAGATTAAAACATGGAAGAGTAGTAAAGACCAAAACAAAGAAATAAAGAAGTCACCTCCTCCCGACACTATTTCTTCAGTATAATAAGAAAAAAAGGAACCAACACAAGGAAGGAACAGTGAAGTTTTGTTAACAATGAGCTATACATAAATTGGAAAAGCTTGCAAGCAATATAGAGTGGGGAAAAAACATAACCAGGTATAGTCATGTTGGTGTACCTAGCAACTGGTTTGGAAAGGACAACTTGGTGACCCGGCTATGCATCAACTTCACACAAATAACAAGCAACAGAGCATTCAGAGATTGCTACCTTCCCTGATGAGGCTGTGAGGAATCCCAGTACCACAGTAATAATTTTATGAGCATTATGTGTCCCATCTGTGTGATATTTATACATGTGCTTTATGATTCCAAGATGTTAATTCAGGCAGGAAAACAGGCAATAGCTTCATATAGCACCATTTACCAACCTTTAAAGGACAACACAGGTGGATTTTTCGCTAGGAAATTACACCTCAGGCTATTCTAAATTGCAGCATCTGGTTTGGAAACACAGGCAACACAGTTCAAAGGAGAAAACGTGTAACATTTGGTGGGTAAGAGCACAGTTTCGAAGGAGCAAGAGAAAAACATGGTAAGAAGTTCCACTGCATTTCCCACAGCTGTCAAGAACTGGGGAACCCAGGAAGAAAAAAGCTAACAAGCAAGTAATTAACCTAAAAGGTGAAAACATGCTTTTGTCTAATGTTTAAGGAAGGCAAGAGCAAATTTAAGTCAAAGATCTAGTACAAACTCCTTATCATACAAAACCATTATTTCAGGCAAGTGATAAGAAACAAAAGAAGATAAATATATATATGTGTGTGTGTGAGAGCAACAGAAAAACACATCACAAAAGGAATGTGCAAACTGAAATAAAAGCAGGACAGACGCAAACATGGAATTACAAATCACAGCCCTACCTGTGCTCCCCAAAAATGTACTCTGCTTAAATGGGTGGGAACAGACTGATAGAGAAAAGAATCTAAAATTAAGAAGTTGAGGCCTCTATAAAGTATCTGCACATGTGAACAGAATTTAGTCATATATTTTATACCAAGCTACTGCAACTTCAGTCATCACATAACAAGGCTTGCATAGATACACAAGACACCACCTGGACAAAGGCTTTCTGAATCAACAGACAAAAATGCTTTTGCAGTTCCTGACACAAAAGAGCTTTTAAGGGCTATGAAAACTTGACCCTATGATCGCCTGAAGGTGAGAATTCTTTTACATGTCCTCTCACAGAACATAACACTATTTCATTGTGATTGTGGTCCCTGACAGAGGAGGAAGCAACTCTCCACTTGGCAGGCTCTCAACAGAAAAGAACATCTCAGATCAAAGCCCATCTTCAAGGAGCACATAAATGTGAACACTTTGAAAGTGGGGATACCCCTTTTGCCCTCAAATAAATTGTTCCAGGAGATGATATCCACCAATACTACCATACCTTAAACCCTTAATCTCTACTATGCTTATGAAGATCATAAAGCCAACAGCTGCACACGACAAACATCAAATTGCCCAAATTGACTTTTTCATAGAATGGCTAGGATTGAAAAGCATCTTAAGATCATCCAGCTTGAACCCCTACCACTGGCAGGGGCACCTTCCATTAGATCAGTTTGCTTCAAGCCCTGTCCAACCTGGCCTTGAGCACTGCCGGGGATGGGGCAGCCACAGCTTCTCTGGGTACCCTGTGTCAGCCCCTCAGCACCCTCACAGGGAAGAGCTTTTTCTTATGTCTAACCTGAATCTCCCCTACTTCAGGTTGAACCCATTTTTAAAGGATTCTACCTCTTTGCATGGGGTCAGTATTTTCACATGGTCCTGCGTGGTGTGGTCATGTCATAGAAAACTATTTCTAAGACTACCTTTCTCTATAGATACAAATGCAACAAAAAAAGTTTCTGGATGCCTTGAATTCGATTTAATAGGCCACCTCTTTGCAGGAGGAACTGCACCAATTCATGCTGATGTCAGTAGAAAATACTTGTATTAACTTTACAGTTTTTGCTCAGATGTGTGGTGAGGTGGCTTCTGCAATGATAAAACAGTAGTAAAACTAATTGCAAACACGTATCACGCATTTGAAGAGCAGCTCAGTTTCCAACAGCTTTCCTCTCTTAGCAAACAGGTACTCAACTCTGAAATCATTCCTTCCTTCCTTCCTTCCTCATTATCCCACACTACAAAATCATTCCCTCCTATTGCATCAGAAAAAGAATGACCAGCTGTGACTACATGCTGATCCCATGATCTCTTATCTCTAGCAGCACTTGTTAGGGAAAAAAAACTTGAAAACTTCAGAATAAGTTGGAATAATCTTCACTGTGAACATTTGTGAAGGAATCTTTTGAATAACAAAAAGTTCTCAGTCTCTTCCATTCATTTAACAAAGGAAATGTAGAGCAAGCATTTGCCAGGGTAGATTTTTCTATTCCCATAACAAAAGTTGTAAATGGCACATTATCTACTTTCTCATCTTATTTGTAAAGTGGGAAAAATCTATTTTATTGAACTGGATGCTCAGTGCTTTCTCACTAATGCAATATTAAGAGCCCTTTTCTATTACTAGAGCAGAGCTTTAAATTAAATACCAAATATATTTTGTCAGATGAAGCATTGCAAAAGTGGCCACCCTTCAAGCAGAGTTGACAGTTTAGCCTGTGCACTATGGGTGTGCATGGCTAAACTGTCAAGCATTACTGGCTAATGTATCACTGCCTGATAGGGTGCAGTCCTTGTCCACTAACCAATTTAAGCTTTCTCCCTCCCTCTTCCCATAAGAGGCTTTATTGATATTGGTTCCTCTTATAACAATTCTCTTCTAAATTCAATCAACAGCTGCTTTAGTAAGGCAGAAGCAGAAAATAAAAGCTTTGAAGGCTTATTTGTGGATTTAAAAATCATTTAGAGAATATTCTCTCTGACCTTTTAGAA
This sequence comes from Agapornis canus, assembly GCA_036873685.1. Classification (NCBI taxonomy): domain Eukaryota; kingdom Metazoa; phylum Chordata; class Aves; order Psittaciformes; family Psittacidae; genus Agapornis; species Agapornis canus. Next base: position 6,707 of record JBAFWW010001005.1, on the reverse strand, counting down.
AAAGACAGCTCTAGATTGTTGATTTATATAGGGGCAAGGAAATTCAAAATATGGAAAATACTTGCAATCTATCCCCTTTAAATACAGAAAACTGAAGGACATTAGAGACAGCTAAGGGCTTCAGGGACTACTCTATGTTTTGATTCCAATAGTATCAGCTGCCTCAGAAAACCCAGTAAGTTGACATGAATCATCTCAACTTCAATCGCTCATGTGTATGTACAATCTCTCCTAACCTGCCCCTAGATGATTATGTTTTTCCAACAGGTAAAGAGCACATACATAGAAAATTGCCACAGCTCAGTTGATCACTTTGTAACCAAGTCTGTACAGGTCATAAGTCTTTACCAAGTTACATAGGAAAGCAAAAATGTCTTATCTTTGTATTTCTCTGGATCTGGTCCAAGCCAGCCTTGGACTGCGATGCCCAAAGCAATCAGGGCCATATTGCCCTCCATGCCTTACAGAGCTCCGTTGGCAGAAAGCAGTTCTCATAGGTCTCTTAGCAATATCAACTACAATTTCATGGACACACATGAGAAATAATTTGTCCCTTACTGTTTAAAACCAAAGAAATGTTTTGGATGAAAGCTTTACAAAATAACTTTTAAAATTAGTTGTATTCTGAAAAAGAAATGAGAAAAATTAAAACAATGAATAGAAAGCATAAGGCATCCAGAGACTAGTATAAAAGTACCTTGTGTTTTATAGTTTACTCCACCTTTATATTGATGAACCACCTAAGAACAGTACACACACCTTTATGCAGATGTTAGTCTATTCACACCATATTAATTTTAAGTCTGTAAATTGCATAGATGTCTTTAACTACATCTTTTCAGTAAACATCAGAGGCTAAAGCCAGCTGCCAAAGAGCATGAAAGAACCGTGCGGGGACAAGGGAGCCTGCAACCTTGCAGGGGGTACTGTGTTAGGTAAGTAACTCAGTTAAAGACTTCACAAGGGTGAAAACAAACCTACTGTCAACCCTCTGGTGACCAGACAAGGTCTGGCTGATTACCGGGACAGTAACTTGCTGGGGAAATAGTCTGACTTCTCCAGAAATAAGAAAGAACTGTAAGAAACATTCACAATCAGCAACTGCAGCAACAGAAACCATCCCCCAGACAACTGCTACAAGGTGAGCACGTAGCCCCAGAACAGCCTTAAAGTTCTTTGAATGTATCAGAGAAAAGCTTGTTTCAGATAGTCACTGCAATAGGGCTCTTCACCTGGAAATCAAAGGGAGATGGTATACAGAGCTGGAACAAGGATGTGTTGCTGATGATGAGTAGAAAAGGACAGTACAAGGGCATGGACACACAAGCAGAAAGACTCCGGTTTTAGATGAGTCACAACTACCAGGGGACAAAGACAGTAAGAACAGCTTCTATAAATACTCTAGACACAAGAGAAAACTAGAATGAGGTATAAGCCCATTACTTACCATGCAAGGTGAGCAAATAATGCATGACACAGAAGGCTGAAACATTAAATTGCTTATTTTCCTTTAGTTTTTAAGTTGAACTTTGAAAAAAAAAAAAATTCTAGGCAGGATTATTAACAATAATGATCAAGAAATGAGGTCCAAAATGGACAAGTAGATTAAAGACTATTTAGGCAAGTTAAATGCATCTAAGCTGGCAAGAGATGAAACTGATGCAAGTGACCTTTGCACCCCATGATGTTATGGAAGAGGGTAAACACCCACAGAATTGAAATACAAACATCTATCCTTAAGTGAGACAAAAGCAGGAACTAGGGAAAGACATAGAAAGGAAAAAGAAAAAACCTTGGCTTCTGAATTTACACAGAAATTGAAGCAAGTTTTCTATCCACTTGAATGGAAAGAATTAAAAACCACAGATAAATCCAGAGAAAGAATCACAATACATCAATCTCTTCTTCTGAACAGGCAGTTTGAATACTTTAGAAGGTAAAAGAATGTCAATAAAACTTCAGAAATAAGCATTGTGTTGCCTTCTCTTTAGCAAGCTTTTACAATTATCAATGTCCATGGTACATAACTGGTGGTCTGCAGCCTTCCCAGGAGCATGGGTCAGAACAAGAAAGTTCGGAAAGGAAAGGAGTGCTGCGAGAACACTCCTAAGCTGCACAGACATGTCTCACCAGAACACTTTTGGGGTGGGTTTTTTCCTGCTTGTTTGTGGTTTAAGGGTATCTAAAAATTACAATATTAGAACATTACTGGTGCAAGATAAGGTATTTGTAAGGCCCATACAGCACATAAATAGGCATCAGTACCTCATTCAAATGGAGGCATTTTAAACTAGCTTCTGCAAGTCATTATCTTTGAGGAATTTGGAGAAAAATCACTGAGATAAAAGTATAAACTTTAATTCTAGATATACAAATTCCAGAAAAAAAAAATAATCTAGGAATTTCAGTTGGCTAAATAAAACATGCAATAATACTGGGATGTTGTTAGCATGCAGCACAAATTCTATTCCATCTTCAGGATAGGCATGACAGGTTAAGACAATCTGGTTGACCTCACCTGGTGCATTTGCTTCATCTAGCACTGGGAATACAGCTTCAAGGCAGACAAGGATAAATGTGCCTGTGTTTGAAGAACCAGAAGATTGACATACTGGGAAAATATGACCTCTGCAGGGAGGTTGAAAGAACTGTTTTCATTTGTTCTGTGAAGAAGCAAGAGAGCAGGGATGAGGCATGACTGGTAAGACTGCTCCAAGTATTTAAGAAGTTGTAATAGGAATGATGCTCTCAAACTGAATAAAGAACAAACCTTTAGTTGCTTGTTTGGTTGGTTTGGGGTTTTTTGGGAGGTCAGGGGGGAAGCAAACACACTCTACATCTCTAAGGGACAACCATACATTGAAATAGCTTATTCAAGGAAACTGACACTGGATCTGTCTGGTGACAAGATAGAGGAACATCAGTCAGGAATTGCTTGTGCCAATCACATCTGTTTCAGTAAAACAGCATCATTTCTAATCCAGTATTTCCACGAGTAGCAATCTTATTTCAAGTTTCCAGGGCCATTTAGATTTATACTAATCTAAGATGTTAAGCCAAACCAAGTATAACACTAATAGTCAGAAGCTTCCTGTGCTATTTTGAGTTAAAGTGACAACAAATAATTTGGCTGAAATAAGACCCAGCAAAGAAAAACTTAAGCGTCAGACACAGAATGACAGACAGTATAAACCATGTACATTACATAATAAGCTCCAAAATAAAGTAAGAATTTTAAATGAAATACTGGAGGGAGATAAGTGGAGAAAGAAATATCGCAAAATGCTGATTTCTAACATGGCTACACTATGCAAACCAACAATTCCACCTTTCAGAAACTTTGAGATTGAAAAAAATACTAAATCAAAATGTTTTTAAAAGAACTAGTACAAACATTAATATCTCCTTTTCTACCTTGACTTGAGATGGTTTTCAAGCTTTAAACAGAAAAGGGATGCTACTGATTCAGGATTCAGTCACTTGATTCTTCCATGGGCAAGTGAACAAGTACACATGCAAATATTAAAAGCTTTCAAACTACAGCTGGGTATCAGAGTTGACTAATTGATATACAAATTTACCGGTATTATTTTGTAGAGATAAATTTTAGGAACAGTTGGATGGAAATATCTGAAATGTTCTTAAAGAGTGTTTTGACAACACAAAAGCATAGCGCAGAACATGGCTGTGCTTCAGCCAGCCACTTACCATCACACTTATTGGCTGGGCTCACCCCAATTGCTACATGTATTTTAGGAAAAAGGAACGTTTCATTTTTGTTTAAGGAAATAAATCACAGAAGCTGGGGAATCCATCTGTTGCTTTTAATGTTTTCCTCTTTTTTTTCTTCTCTTAGAGGAACAGAAGAGAGAAAGCAAAAGAAAACTTCGCCATTCCTATACTAAAAAGGAGTTAATTTAAAACATAACAAGTATGTTGCATTCAGGTTGGGTGTTTCTTTTTGTAATTAAAGACACTTTATTTTGTTCCCCTCTCAAACAGATAATTTTTCAAAGAAAACCTTCCAGCAACTTTTTTAATCAGTGTGATGAAACGAAATAAGCACAAGTTCTTCTTGACAGCACACTGTATTAGCACTTAGCACACATAAAACAGCTATATGTACATGTCATAACTACTGACACTCAAAGTACTTCCATTATGATTTATCCAGCTAATGCAGCAAACCACTATAAATAGTTCCATTTATAGTCAATTTTAACATTAAAAAAAATGGTTGATATACTGCATTATCAGAATCCTTGCTAGGAAAGTGGGTTATTCTGTTTTTAGAAGAGATTGGGAACCTATGCAAGTTACATCCTTAGCAAGCAAACCCAGGCTTTGTTATCAGAAAACAACTAAATCAAGCAAATAGTAATCAGTGTGCACACAGGATGGAAAACATTCATCTAGAGGAGTAAACATACAAGAAGCCATCCAATTTGAGCTATAATCTGTTATTTTTCCGTAGTACACCATTACTGCTGAAAAAGGAGAAATACAAGTGCTTCTATCTTAAAACCACAAAAACAAAGGTGAAAACAGATAAAATGCATTAGATTATATTTGATTTCCAATCTAACTAAAAGAGTTTAATGTGGATTGCCAGGAACATTAGAGAAAATCCTGACTTAGTAGGTTACAGACATTCCTAGTTCCCAATTCTACATACAGTTCCTAGTTCTACATACAGAATTTGTATGCACACAGATATACATGCTTACAGAGGGAGATGTTACTAAAATCATTCTAAAACATATGTAGTACAAAACTACCTGGAATAGCCCCAGCTTAGACAAGAAGGACAGCTTCTCTGAATGTTGTCATCTCAACAATAAAGAAGGTAGAGTACAGGAAGAGTCCTGCCTATACTGTCATTGTCTAGATAACTACTGAATAATTGCACCATACCAAGGCAATTAGCATTTCCTTTAGTCTTGTATGTAGGATAATAAGCGCCATTCTACTTATAATAAGACCTTTGATTAATGTAAGTGCCTGGTAATTTCAGATTATTAATTCTCTTAACCATAAATAGACATCCATGTACCAGCAAAATTGATGTAAATTGAAGCTGATATAAATTGTCTAACACAAATTGAAATTTACAAAAATCATTAAGCAGCACAAATGTGAAAATTAATCATACTTTGGCAAACCTTTAGAGTTATTTGCCGCCTCTAATTCAGATTCATCACAGAAAGTTACACAATTTTTTGCCTTAGAACAATTAACTCAATGTAAATGAAGTCAGTTCTATTTGGGCTTAGCTAATCAGTGCCCAAAAATAACCTCCCTGATGCAGCTCATTCTGTGTTTAACCATTCTATACTCCACAGGTTTTAATGATAATTATATAGCTGGCAATGCCTTTTCTCTTATTAGTATCATTGGAACATGTTTGTTTTCTGACATCAAGGAAACAATGTATTGTTTTGAATGCTGGCAATAAAAAGTCTATTTTCCCATAAATTCAGGTTGCAAGAAACCCATATGGCTAGATAACAGAGCGACACATCAGACAAATTCAGATCACGCAACAAGTGTGCTATACTCTATGCTAGATAAACACCTTGAGACATAACATTTCTCACTGACTGACCACTATTAAATTGCTATTTGAGGCGAGATCTCAGGACTCAGGGCAAAAATAAAGTCATTTTATTAAAGTTTACAAACAGGAAGAAAATGCTGGAGTGATGGGTTTTGTCAATGAAGAAGAGAATAGCACAAGTGCCTATTAAACCTTTCCATATGAAGGGGAAACATCAGCTCAGAATGTCACTAATTTCTCCATCCTTATGCAATGTGGAAGAAGCCTTTGTAGGGATGTAGCATGTTGAAAGAAGCTTGGGAGAAAACATTTTAAAAGGCTGTAAGTGTATGCAAGTATTAAATGCTATTACTGTGTTGGGGAAAAGAAGGACCCAGAAAATTTGGGATCTTTATAGATAAAACAATGGTTGCACTAATAAAAATAACTTCATAACTCCCCCCCCAAACACCAAAAGCCCTTTGACCCAACTGTTACAGCACCATGAATCAGGAACACTAAAAACATTGACTGCCTGCTGAGACTAGTGATAAGGTACATTAATGGTATGGAAGCAGGCTACAAGCACTTAGGCAAGCCAATCCTGGTGTCACCAGTAATTAGTGTACAGGAGCAGGACAGGGCTCTGTTGAGCCTGTCAAGAAGCTGTCCCTAACAGCTGCAACCACACAGTTAGAGAGAGACAAGGGGAATCTCAAAGATAAGGAAAATAACCTGAAGATGTGAAGCCAATTGGAGCATTAAAGAGCATTAAACCATTATGTGTTGCTTCCACTTACAGCTAAATTGCACTTGTGTTGTTGTAACTTAGTTGTTTTTAGTGGCTTAAACTTTTCTCAATGTCTTCCTGCTTAGGCATGGCCAACATTTAGGAAGACTGCAATAATCTCATAGGAATACACAACAAATTGCTTTTTAACACTATCTCTCATCCAAGCACAGTAGTGTCTTCGCCATAAAATCTGAAAAACTTCTGCCAGTAATTATTAATTTCAGTTGTCCTTTTAGAGGCACCAGACATAAAGATCAGGATCTGAAAAAACAACTTTGAACATGATTAATCCTAAAATCATAGAATCATAGAATAGTTAGAGCTGGAAAGGACCTTAAGATCATCTAGTTCCAACCCCCTTGCCATAAGCAGGGACAC
>JBAFWW010001001.1:0-28144 GCA_036873685.1 Agapornis canus | reverse complement strand
AGGATCAGCTCCTTGGCCCTGCTGGGCACGCTCCTTTGGATGCAGCCCAGGATACAGTTGCTTTCTGGGCTGCAAGCACATCCCTCCTGCCTCTCCAAGCAATGTTTTCTGTGTAGGAAATGCTGCTCTGCTGCAGCTGGATCCTCATCCATACACCACTTCCCAAACAGGGATGAGCAGGAAAAAGGGGGGATCTCTTCTTTAAACTCCAGGCAGATGCTCTTGTTTATGCCTTGAGTCTGCTCTGCTTGATTATCATAATGGGAAGAAAACTTCGAGGGATGCTGGCTGGTTTTCAGCAGAATAAAAGCCTTCATGTAACAGTTCCAAATCAGGAAGGGTACCATGGAGCCAGGGCCAGGCTTTTACTAAACCTCTCAATGTCAGAATTGCTTTCCCAGTGCCAACACCACAACCCCCCCCCACATTACAGAAGCTGAGGCCACTGAAGGGAACTATGATGTTTACCTCTGGGCAGGTTCCTTGTTTCTGTCCAGGGGTGACAATGAAGTTGGTCATCACCACGAATGAGTTGTCCCCCTGTGGAGACACAGCCAACGAGCTCACAGCCAGCACAGTGGCAGGTCCTAAGGACCAAATGCCCCCAGGGGTGACATGTGGGCAGGGGTCTGTGGCAGGAGCAGCCAGCTTTCCACCGCAGGGATGCCATATCATGGTTAGCCCGAAGGAAAGCATACACTGAGGAGCCCATCTGCACCCCAGCACAGAAAGAAAAGCAGCTGTGGGGACAAAAGCAAGCCCCCCATAACCTCCCATCATCCTTACCTGGGGTGGGAAGACATAATCCACCACATCCCAGATGTGAGGGCCCATGACACTCTCGTTGGTCAGCGTCAGGCCTTTCAGCTTCACTGAGACTGAGCTGACAATGCTGTCCTGAGACTGGTAGCCCTTCTCGAAGAGGAAAACCCACCTGGACAGGGAAAGGTGGTGGGATGAGCATGGCCACTGGTGCTTGACCACAGGAGCCCCAAGTCCCAGCACATCACTGTGGATTGGAGCTTCTTCTACCAAGTCTCACCAATTATTTGCCCAGTTCCCTGCAGCTGGATGAGGGATGGGATGCTGAGCTCTCCCACCCTTTGCCAGACGTATGCAGTAGCTGCAGGACCTGACTTCCACAGTGGGATGGTTTATTCTGAGGACTGGGACGCAGGCTGGTGGCGCAGCATGGCCATCAGCCATTTGGGGTTAAAGCCTGTCGTGGCTTTGCAGATTGCTGGGCTCAGCAACCTGGACCCTTCTGATCCATTTCTTAGGCACTCTCCAAAAATCAGTGCTCCAGGTACAAGACAGAGGTAAGTCAGGATATGGCTCACATCTAGGGCCACCATTCCCCATACAACAAAGGGAACCATGGAGTGCAAAAGGGCTGCAGGAGCAGGGTTGGGGACACTGCTGTGGCCAGCACAGGGCTCTCCCTGCATTTCCCAACCCATCATGACGCCATTAGGGCAGGCTCCTGACACTATTTAACCCATGGCATAAACAAGCTGCTCCTGGATTAACTCTGGCTCAGGGAGACTATAAACATGGGCAAGTAACCATTCTGGGGAGCATTCCTGGCACTAAAAAAGGAGCAATCTGGTTTTTGTCCCATCACCACGGGCACCAGTCCCACTGACCGTGGGACAGCCCCTGGTGCCAGCCCCCTGTCCTCAGGCACCCGAGCAATGGCCATGGAGGAAAATAACCCCAGGTGATGCCCAGGAGTCTGCCCTAAGGGTGCTGGACATTAAGGGGACCTCCTAGTGATGGTGGGTTTTGGCTTGCAACCCCATTGGCATCCCGAGACGGAACAAAGGGATCTCAGGGGTTGCATCTGCCCCAGTACCTGGGGATGGGAGCGGAACTTCAGCACTGCTGGCACCCCAGCTGGGACCACAGCTCCAATGTCCTCCTCTGCCAAGGCAGTGTCATACTGGGCTATACTGGTTACACTGGGCAACTTCTCTGATGCCCTCGGGGCTGTGAGCTGGGCAGCACCATGGTGGAGTGTTTCCCTAAATCTGCCTCCTCTCCTCTGCCATTGCCATGTCATCCTACCCTGGCAGAGGTGGGCACACAGAGCTGGGCACTGCACTGCAGCACAGCTTCCCCATGGCAGGGCAGGATGTGGCAACCCCCCCACCTCCCCAGTTGTGGTTACAGCAAACAAGGTGTCATATCCCCATTGTGCTGCAAATGCCACAGCCAGCCCTGCCCAGAGAGTAAAAGTCCCCTGGTGTCACCTGCTCCTGTGGCAGTGAACAAGCTCTCTTCCTTCCCTGGCCCCATCCTGTGGCTCAGCCCACAGCCTCCTCGTGTCTGAGGTTTTCATGCAACCAAAGCCAGAAAGTGACATCCAGCCCAGCAGCGATGCCACCTTATCTCGGCCTGTCAGCAGAAACAAGAGCTGCTCCCCAAGAATAACACCAGGTTTCGGCAGGATCAGCCCCATGCCCCCCCTCTGCGCTAATGGCACTGCCACCCATCCCTCCAGCACAGCCATTGGCAGGCATCCCTTACCAGCATCCCCTACCAGGAGGGACCAGGGCTGGGGGAAGTGTAAATGAATCAGTATCTGCTGCCAAACCTGCTCGCAAAGAGAAAACCTCCAGCGTGGTGGCTCAGTGCAGGCAGGGAACCAGAGCAGGCCTTTGAGCAATGAGGGGATGCCAGTGGCTGGTGGGGCTGTGGGCAGCCACACGCACAGACAGCTCCTTGCTAGCAGAGCCAGACCCCCCCAGATTACAGCAGCTTTGTGCCAACCTCCTCCCCTCTGCCCCTGGCTGTCACCCCCAGGCTGGTTCCCTTTCTCCTCTCTCCTGGCTCCTTTCAGTTGGGTTGCTTAAGCTGCATTTCCTTAGGAAGTTGTGCTTTGAGTAACAGTCTCTGCTGGTTCCCCACCCGCAGGAGCAGCCCCATGGCCAGGTTTGCTGGACTCATGGGCTCAGCACTTAGGAAAGCCAGTGCTGCTCCTGGTAACACCAGTCTGGGCCAGTGCAAAACCCTTTACAATGGAGCATCCTTGAGATCTTGGCTTAGCAGCAGTTTAGGATGAGGATTATGCTTGTGAGTCAAAGCACTGCTGAGCAGGAATGGAGCGACACAGAAGTTCTGCAATGGGAAGATTTTCCCCTTTCTGGGGGATCTGTACTGAAAGCAGGAATGGGCACCACTACTCCCTATAGCTACCTCCTTGCACTGAGCCCTGGGAGCTGCTGCCTCTCCTCTGGGCTAACTAGGCACCCTTCACCCTTAAAATACTCAATTTGACCTCCTGCTGTGGGGCCCTTCCTGATGGAAGGGTACTGAGCCCACAGCAGCCGTGGAGGCACAGCAAAGACTTAGTAACCACAGCACTGCATTGCCCAACACTGAGGGAACAAGGACCGAACGCTGGGGCAGGAGCAGCAGCCCCAGGGCACCCAGGGATACACATCCCATAGGGCTTGCTCCACTCTGCCTGTTTTAAGCAGCTGCTTCCCACAAGCAAACCAACCCATGCATGTGGAGCAAGGCTCCATCCCGGCCCCAGCCGCCGCGCTGGCTCTGGCTCTGGCTCTGCCTCCCGAGCCGGGCGGTGGACAGGGAGATTTATGGTGCTGTCTGCAGCCGCTTGGGTCTCACAAATCACTGCGCTGGCCCCGGCGGCCTCTCACTTCATAGAGATGAAAATCAAAATAACAACAGATTCTCAGGCCACTGTCCAGCAGCTCGAGCTGCGTTTGGATGTGCCTCAGCGAGGAGATGGGGCCCCGGAGCGCGGAGCAAGGCTGGGAACGGACTGAACCTCCAGCCTGCACACGCAGCAGCTTCTGGGGTCTATGTGGGGACCAAGCATCCATCTGGAAGATTCATGGTGGGACACTGGGCTGCAGGAGTGACTGCGGGCAGAGGGATGTGCTGCCAGCAGCAATAACTCCCCCTGCATTGGGCTACAGGGGATAGAGGAGCCTCTTTGTCTCCGTTGCTTTTTAACCCGATAGTAAAGCATTACCTGGGGGAAAGCAGGCACGGGGGAGCCTTACCCGATGATGTACGCCAGGACGATGAGCTGGATCAGCCGGAAGGTCAGTCCCACCTTCTTGTTCCTCACCAGCACCATCCGGGGGGTGTCATACTCAAAGAGGAAGGAGGACACCTTTTCCATGCACTTCTGCCCCATGGTTGTGCCAGGGCTGTGCTGCAGCCTGGTGCCAGCCCCTCTGCTCACTGTGCCGTGGGGCAGGCCGTGCCTGCTGCCACTGGAGTGACTCCTGTGCTTGCAGACAGGAGGGAAACAGCAGCAGATAAAATGCTATCTGTGTCGCCCTGTGCACATCTGGGCTGTCGGGTTTCCTCCTCTGCGCAGGGATGGGGTTTCCTCTTCCTATAAGCTCTGGGCTGGGTGCCCTACATGGCCTGGGGGTGGGACAGGGTGCGGGAGGGTGCAGGGCCATCACATGCCACAGGGACAGAGCTATCCTCCCATAGGCAATGCACCCTCATCCGGGCAGGGTCCATCCCTGGGGATGGAGGGGCTGTGGACAGGGCTCGGGCAAGCAGGGACCACAAGGCAACCATGGGATGATGGAGATGGAGGAGGTCCTGAGAGAGGGCATCACCTTTCCTGCCCCAGCAGCCAGCTCAGGCTGTTTATGTCCCTAACCTGTGTCCCCCTCTGTCCCCCAAGGGCTGCCCCAGTAAAAGGGTTGGGAAAGGGGAAGGAGAGGGCACAGAAGCCCCAGCCCAGCAGTGCGGAGCCAAAGCCCCTTCCCGCAGTGAGGCTCCCTGCCTGGGCCTTGGCTGGATCCCAGGGGCTGGGCTGGGCACATTTGGAAGCATTTTCAGTATTCCCAGCATTTCCTGAGCCATGAGCAGGGCCGGGTCACAGCGAGAGATGCTCAGCAGGGCAGTGCAGGCACTGCTTCAAGGGGATATCACTGAGAAAGGAGCTGGATTTCTATGGGCCAGACTGAAATCTGGGGGGCAACATCATTGCAGTCATACTTTTTTTGGGGGGGAAGGAGGTTGTTGGCTTATTGCTGAGGAAAAACACAGAGGCTGTTGATGGAGGGATCCCATAGAAGCACTGCATCCCACTGGATAGCCCCACAGGGGTGTGCTGTCTGCTGGGGAGCACTGGGCTAAGGAGGGCTGGTTTTGGATGAACCAGGATGTTTTGCTCCAAAAGCTCAGAGCCCAGAAGCTTTAGCACTCTCCAGAAGGACAAGACTCCATCCCATGAGCCCCAGTTCATCTGCTGCTTCCCATGACTTCAAAGGATGCACTGGTGTCTGCAGCCATTGAGGCTGGGATAAGGTCCCTCTCTGCAGGGGAGATGTTATTGGAAATATGGAAAAGATTAACCTGCTGGGATAAATGTCCCTTCTGGGCTGTTTAACATCATCACCTCCCATGTTCAATTACCTATCACTGAGCATCATATTGACCTTTCAACTCAGTATTTCATGGACTTGACAACCACAAAATGAGTGGAACAAATTGATTATCTTTGCTGGGCAATAGGGAAAATAGGGGAAAAAGCTGATGAACCATTTATCTGAGTCTTTTGGGCGTACCACGAAGCTTGGGAATCAAAATCAGATGGTCCCACTTTGCAAGTGATGTGACTCCCCAATGCCCCAGCCCTCAGCAACATGGAAAGCTGTCAAACAGGGAGCCAAAGGCAAATATGAAATGCTGATGCTAATCATATAAGATTGAAGGCTGATACTGCTATTGAGCAGAGCAGACAAACCTTATAAGCTTAGATATCTGTCAGGAGAGAAGCAAATAACTTACTGTATGAAACGAGGCCTTTTAGGGAAGGCTGCTCACCCTTGCCAAAGCCATGGGGATAATGAAAATAGGACAGCTAAATTTAACAGCAAAATGACTTGTAAAAGAGTCACTTCTAACCTTCACTCTGGTACTTGAAGTCAATAAAATGGTTATAGCATGGATTTAGCTAAAATACTTTCCATTGGAAGATAATATGCATCTCCCATTATAGTATCTCTTGGAGCCACATTGCAGCTGGTGAGTGGGGCCGGACCCCATGGATGTGTCTGTGGTGATATGGGGAGCAGGAGACCCCAGCACAGGAGCACCCATGGGGCCTAGGTCTTCTCTTGGGCTGCTATTAGCACCTAACATGGGCACTCTCTTGGCCATGGCACCCAAATGTTGAGAAAAGATCATAGTGGCTTCACGTGCTAGCATGCAACCACATGGCAGCAGTAACCACATGCTACCAGGGGTTACTGTGGGGAAGTGCTCTGCTTGGGCTCTTAAACTGTGACATTACCTGCCAGGAGATGCTGAGTTCATGGGGGTGTGATGCTGCTGCAGCTCAGGCACTGGGCTGTCCTGATGCCAGCTCTTTCTGTTTGCAATCACCTGTGGTGATAATAAATATATTATTACAACACATAAATGAAAAATAGAAAGAGAATTAGTGGGGAGATGCTTTCATCAGCATTTTTATACTGTGAGGTGCAACCCCACACAGTATAAAACCTCACTGCACAGCAACAGTGAGCTTGGGGCTGCTGGGCTCCTGCAGATACAAGCTTGTAGGATGCTGTCGATAGACCCACAGCCATTTCCTCTGAACAACTTTGCATCTCTTGGTCACTTGCAAGCCTCCCGGGGCTGCACTCAGTGCAAACACTGAGGATGCTGCTGGAGGAGCAGCTTGAGCTTGGCTGCAGCAGGTCCTGGGCACAGACAGTGCTGAGCTGGGCTGGACTTGAGCAGCATGCAAATATGGGACCAAGCAGGGTGGGGGTGGGACAACATGGGGGCACAGAGGGCAAAACCAGGTAGAGATAAGGGAAATCAGCCCATCTTGCTCTGCTGCCTATGGGAAAGTGAAAGCAGCAACAGCAAATGAGGCCCTAAAGCCTCTGTGTTAGTGTCCAGGGTTGCAAAGCCCCAGGACCTGTTTGCCCAAATGCTCTCCTGAGTCAACTGGCACTGCCTGGTCCCCAGCACTGGATTGGTCTCATCCAGCATCTCCTTCAGCTCCAGCTGGGTCAGACCCTAGGGCATCAAGGGCTGGTGACCCACTGAGCGCATCCTTGGCAGTGCTATGCAGGGTTAGTGCAGGACTCCATCCGTGGCTGCAAAAGCAGCTCCTCCCCCTGCCCCTACAACAAACTCAACCTCTGCTTGGGGCTGTCAAGAGAAAAATGCAAACCACGGCATTTTTAAATGAGGCATTTGGAAACGCGAGGGCATCCTTGCTGGGACACAGACCCAGAGGATGGAGGAGCACAAAGAGGGTGGTCTGAAAGCCTCTGCTTGGGGCTTGAGCCCTCCTGCACCCAGGAAAGCGAAGCTGTGGTAGGTACAAAAGCTCCCAGGTCTTTCCAAGCTCTCAGAGATGGCTCCAAAACCTCCTTGGGGGAGGGGGAAATTACAACTATAATAGATGAAGCTCATTACACAACCCAGACTCATGCTTGGCAGCTTCCAGCACCGAGCTCTGGATTTCAGCACAAAAACGTGAAGCACGCTGCAAAGCTGTGGATGGGAGGAATACCACGGTGGCAAGGACACTTAAAACATGAGGATGGGTGCGTAGGGGACCTGCTGTGGTTGAGGTTGCCAAAAAAGAGCCCCTGAAAATGATGTGGCTCTTTGGCCACCACGGCCCCCATAAGCCAAAGGAGATGCGCACGCTGCCCCGCTGGCAATGGGAAGGGGAGTGTGGAAAAACATTGGCAGATGAGAGCAGGCAAGGTCCTACAAAACAGCATGTTCAGTTTTCTTTCCAATTTTAACTTGTCCTTGACCTCCCTTCGCTCCTTCCCAGCAGCGCTGGCTCCGCTCTGTGCCCGGCCTGCGCTGCGACAGCCCGGCGCAGGCAGATGTTTTTGGTGGTACTCACCCCCCAGCAGCAGCATTTCCATCCCTTGTTGCTGCAGCAACACATCGCCCTGGAAATACCTCGGCCCTGGTTTAGCCAACGCCAAAGCAAACACATGAACCCGCGATGCTGGGGCTGCCCATTGCATCTGCTGGGAGCATGGCAGGCGCATCCTGTGGGGCAGCTGAACAGTGCCATGGGGTACAGGGAGCACTGGGGTGGGGTTTTGGGGGTGACAGCTGTTTTCTGAATGCATAGCCCCAGTGGTGATGGTACCCAGGGAGCAATGAACCATCAGATGGGGAATGTGGAGGGGTTTTACCTTCATTGCTATGTGCTGAGACAGCACTGCGTCCTCAGGAGCGGCTGGTAGAGGATCACCACTGCCATGGCTGTGGTAACCATCATGCGCAAGCACTGGAGCCCAGTTCAAGAGGAGGCCAAGCAATGGCCTTTTACCGATATTCATGCTTGCCTGCGTGTCCCACATCCCTTTTTGTAACCCCCTTTGGGTTACCCTATGCAGCACCTTTCTCCTGCTTGTACCATTGGGAAGGGGCACATAGGGCTACCTCCTAGCAAAAGCACACCACAAGCATATGTTGCCATGAACCCAGATCTGCTCCAAAACACAACCTGTCGCTGCATCAGGATTTTCCACTCAAAACATAACCATGGGCAGAGCTCTGGGCGATGTGGAGATGGAAACACACAGCCTGGAGGCCCAGTGCCACCCCCAGAGGAGGCCAAGTTATTTAATTATGACTTATTTCATAATTATTTCTTATGGAGGTCATTGCAGGGCTTATTTAAACCTCTCTCAGCTGGGGGAGATAAGGTGAGGACTATTCTAGATCCAGTCAAAATTAGCACTGTTATTTGTATTCTTGTGCCCTGAGAGCAAATTAGCTGGTACTTTAAAGAATTCCCAACAGTCATATCATGCCACTCCTTCCATTTCGCCTTTGTCCCATGCCAGACACAAGCTCAGCTCCATTTCTAGTTTGGCTGCTCTGAAAAGCCACAAGAAATCCTGTTCTGGTGAGCACAACTCCTTTTACGGCTGAAGAATGCCCTCAGGCACTCCCGTACAGCTCCATGGGCTCCCAAACGTCCCCCAAATCGGCCACAAAGGGAGTAAGAAAGGCAAAGACCTGAGTAATTCATAAAGCAACAAAGAAACCCAACATCAACCCCCAGAGACATCCAGTAAAATTGCTTTTATTTCTGTAATTTCGTAAGTATAAAACAAACCAGCCCAATATTGTGTGAACAGAGTGGATGGTACAGATGTGACCATGAGGAACCTTCCCACATCTTCATGGCACAAACCGGGTATTTACAGTCGGACACAGGACACAGCTTAGGAAGTGGAAAAATATCTCTCATGTAATAAAATAGGAAACCTGTTTCTTTCAGTTTTACCCCTCAAATAACACCCTCCCACCCCATCCCCAAGACACAAGGATTTACCTTTCGCTACAAAGCACAAACTCAGAGATTTCTAGATTTGGCTGTTCAGGCATCTCACATATATAAACTCAGCATATTCCCAGACTAAAGCCACTGGCAGCTAAGGACCTCCTCTTGGTCCCGAGCACCCAAATCAACCCACACCAGACACCAGTCAGCGGTACCCATGTCCTCATCACTCCAGGCACACACAGATTCAGGCTCATTTAATGCCCCTCTCATACCAAAAGCTGAATGACCCCAACAGGACAGGTCCGTGGAGCACAGTTTACCTTCCCCACTGCAGCCCTGCAAACCCTAACCCAAACTGCCACGCAGGCTCTGCACAGGGTGAAGTCTTTCTCCTTCATCCCAAAAGGATTGGCTGTCTCCTCTCCACGGAGGAGCTCTGCCACAAATTGCCATGGGGGGAAAAGCCCAGGTAGGACTGAACAGGGACAACTGAGTCTCTGGCATCATTTATACAAGGTATGGACCAAAAAACACAACAAGTCTTAGAAGCTGGTACTGGGGACTCCTGTGTGTTTGCTGTGATGCCCCGGTCACTGAACCTCAGGAACATCTCCACCAGCCAGGACAGCGTTAGCCTGAGTCCTTGCACAGTGATTCTCTGATGAGTTTTGGTGGAGCAGGACTCACCTGGGAATCAGCACTATCAAGCTGACCTACAAAAGAGGGACCCAAAACTGCTGCTGAGCTTTCCTCTTGCTCCTCTGGCTACTTCTGCCATCCACACTGTGAGCAGAGGCTCCGGTTCAATGCCAGATTTGATCCTCTTATAGGAATGAAGTCCCCCAACCCTCCTATTCCTGACTTCTCCAGTGCCTGGTGGTGCCATCCAGCCTTGGCTGAGCAGAACATCAGAAACACACATACAACAGCTTCACAGTGCCAAAGCCTGAAACGTACACATAAAAACCTCGTCCAGACCCTGAGCTGTACAGTGGCCACATGAGAGAAACAGAACATAGGATGCAACACTGCTCTGAAGAGCATCTCTTTTTTCCCTTTCCCAGTGTGCCTCCTGATGGGATCACACAGGGAGAAAAGCTCATCCAGTGACTGGCCACAATGACATGATGTCCCAAAACAGCACGAAAGACTTTCCACTGCTGCTGCCCAAGGCTGACCCAGGGACATGGGACCATTGCTTCCTGCCTTGGCTGTAACCCAGCACAGTGCCTAGCCCCTGAGAAAGGAGTTTAAAGTGCTCATGGACAACCACACACTGCCATCACGGTGTGTCCTCCACCATGCATCTTGCATTGCAGCTTCTTGCGTGTGGAGGATCTGGCACAGCAGCTTACCAATGCTAAAGGTCTTGTTGGAAAACCCTAAGTTTTATTTAAAAACTTTGAATATTCCAGGCAGCACTATCAAAATAAGACTAAAAAGGAAGTAATTTCTAAGCTCTGGTGCAAAACCAGCAAGGGTCCTGGAGGCTTTGTTTCTAAGCTGCTTTAACTAGCTCTTGGGCAAAACAGCCACCCAGTGTTTATGTCCCTTGTATCGCACACAGTCAGATGCCTTGGTAAGACATAAGACCTGATCCCAAAGCAATGGTCTCAGGTCTGAGATCTCCAAGTCTGCACAAGAACATGCTCCAGCCTATAAAATCACCCAGCACACTGCCGGTGGCATACATGCAATAAATAACAACTCCATGATTTATCCTACCCCTTCATTGAAGCATAAAGGGAAAACAATTACATCTATGGATATTTTCCTATTTCATTAAAATACTTGAACTATAAGCCTCTGTAATCCAAAAGTATGGAGTGAAACTGTATTCCAAGTAATTAAAGGATGGGGGGGGAAGAGAGAGATGTGGCCAACCGTTCCGAATGGGTAATGGGGATGTGTCAAAATGCTCCCTGTTGGCCAGGGGGATGCCTCCTGAGCCTTAGCAGAGGTTTCCTGCACTATTTTCCAGGTATTTTCTAGAAGTTTACAATACACAGGCAAATGCAGTTTGCTGCTGGAAAGAACAAGCCTTTGGCTGGGACACAGCTCTGGTTTCTTGCCATCCATGGCTTCAGGTTTGGGAACTCACCATTGGAACCCAATGCCTGCACCAAGAGACTGATGCTGCCCAGGCTTGCAGCAGCCTGGCATCTCCATCAATGACATAACAGCAGCAGCTTGGCATCTCTGCCAACAAGGTAACAAACTCAGCATCTCTTCAAATGGCTGCTCTGTTAGTGGGTTCAGAAGGATGCCTGATTCCTCCAGCTCTCTGCTGTCAGGTGAGAACACACAAAAGTTACCAGCAGGAATGTGTAAGCAAGTTAGGATTTCACTATTTCATCTCTGCTCTGAAGCAGAGCTCTTGTTTCATTTTTGCTTCCCTTTTTAGGTTTCTTTATATTAGAGATTCCCATCCATTACTCAGTATTTATAAGTGGGACCTTTGCACAAGAAACTCCTCCACACTCATACATGTTTGTGTAAAATTAATAATCCTACACAAGACCTTAAGCCCAGGGAAACCAGTGTAACTCAGGAGGTGCAATACAGAACAGATGGACCAAGCAGGTCCCTGCAGACACGATGGACTGAGGCCACCATATCCCAGGAAGATGCCAGTGGGCAGCTGAAAGCCCTGCAGGACCCTATGAATGGGGCTGGGATGCTCTGAATCCAGTCCAGCCACTCCTAAACTGGTTTTCAGCCTCAGGGAAACACAGAAGCAATCTCTTCTGAAGTCACTGAGTCCGTACTGGTTTAAATTCCCACTGGTTCTTTCCCTGCACAGACAGATCAGATACGTTCTAAAAAGGTGAAATCCACCCTGTGGAGAAGGGCAAATCACACATCTATAGCCTTAGCCTTACCAAAGCCCTGTTTTGAAGGCTTAATCAGTACCTGGGTCAGGCCCTGGTTCTCTGCACCAGGGTGAGTCTCATCCATGGTGGAAATCTTTAAGAAGGAACTGGTAGCCCCATGGGATCACCAATTAAATCCATCAGTCAGAACACATTTGAAAAATAAAACTTTCTTCAAGACAAAGTATAATAATATTAAAAATCAGCAACAATTTTCTAACCACAGAGTATCTATAAAGATCTTTTTAAAGAGCTCCATATTAAAATTCCTTGAATACATTATATATTAAATACAGTAACAACATTTCATGCAAGGTTTTCTGTACAATAAAATCAGCTCAGTAGTATAACAATTCTGTACATTCCCATTGGTCTGGGGGCTCTGCTCATCTTCAATGCTGGTGATGGAGAAAGGAAAGGAGGGATGATATTTGGCACCTACTGTACAGAGGAAAAGTGAAAGAGGAACAGCAAAGCACTGGAAGCTCTCAAGAGGCAAAAAGTATAAGAAAAAAGCCAACAGCAAAGGAGCCAAATGCTATGTAAAGCCCTGGCTCTAGTGCTGCTGCTGGAATTAAGAGAAAGGGAAGGGTCTGGCTAACTAAGTATCATCAGGACAGATCATAAGGGAACATGAGGAAAACAGGAGGGAAGATTTGGAGATCTGGAGAAAAAAATCACCCACGATCAGCTTCTCAGCTATCAGCTCCCCACTGTCTCTTTCTCCACCTCAATGGAGAAAGATCAATTTACTGGATCCCAAAATCCATTCCTGACCCACAAACTCTCACTGCAGCCTGTGTCACTCCTGCTGCAGAGAAGCCCCGAGAGGATAAAATATAGTTGGTGCCTTATAAAAAAGGATGCCATGACAAACACTGCTCACAGAGAAGAACTACATTATGTACAAGCATACATTCATTCCTGTCTCGAAGGCAGATCACTGGTGTCAAGAATGCCCTGTGCAAGACAGGGATGCTTTCCAAAAGCAGAGAACAAGAACTCATAAATGTGCTCCTAAGGATTTAAGCTCTACTCCTGCTAAGGAAACAGTTAAAAATCATCTGAGGAAAAAAATATGACCAGGAGGGAGCAGTAGACATGAGGAATGCACAGTCAGTCACCCCCATAGAATCATAGAATACTTAGGGTTGGAAAGGACCTTAAGATCATCCAGTTCCAACCCCCTGCCATAGACAAGGACACCTCACACTAGACTAGGTAGCTCAAGGCCCTGTCCAACCTGGCCTTGAACACTTCCAGGGATGGAACATGCCTTGCTTTAAACGGCTGCCCCTATGAGGAAGAGGGCTACAGTTTAAACAGTGCAGGTGGGATCTCACAAGATGCTGGACAGAGGAGGATAGACAAGACTACATCATGCTTTGGTGTCAGATAAGCCTGAGAAGGTGTGGGGCTTTCTACAACACAGGGATCAAACAGGACAGCGTGATAAATAGGGAAAACTTCACCTTCTAAGACATGCACCCTCTTTCGACATAGAAACACATGTCCATGAGATCCACACCACTACTGGTCACACTGTGAAGTGATGTGGACCTGTTGCAGCCTGCAGGCACTGCGGCCACTGGAGCAGGACACAGCACCCACCAACACCATGGACATCATCGAGGGGCAGTGATCCCAACCCATGGCCATCTCGCCTCCCTTCCCAACTCCAGGAGCTGCCCTTCTGCATCCCACCCTGATGAGGGATGCAGCCTCCCATCCACACTCAGTGTATCACCTAAAACCCTGGGTTCCCCCCCTCAATCTCCCACAATGGGCACCTTGGCCTGAGCTCACCTCAGCAGGGGGAGAATTGGAAAGAGGGCCTTGAATTCTGCAGGAACAAACTCCCAAGGAACCGTGTTATGATGGCCCAGGTCTGCACAGCTCCGTCCCCAAACCCTACACCAGCTGCCCAGTAACTGCACTCCTATGTACAGGAAAAAGAAAGCTACAGAACAAAACAAAATCAGGATTTTTCTTTTCGACGATTCACCCGCATTTGCCTGGCAGTCGGACACATGCATGTCCTGCTGGTCTCTAGCGAGGGGCACGCATGCAAGGCTTCAGTCCGAGTTACAAGCGAGGGATCCCTTAGTGAGGAGCGTTTCCTTCATGTCATTCATTTCTTGTGCTCTTCTCCTAAAGCCAGGGGAAACAAGAAAAGGAGAAAAAGTATTGGTAAGGGTTCCAAACCAAACCAGCTCCCCTAGTTTTGTTATTAAGGTTGGTCCCAGAAGGGAACTGGGATCCCATCTCTATGAGCTGCCCCAACTGCATAAGGAGGAAGATGACAGTCCCCAGGTGAGGAAAGGCTTGGCACACTTAGGAAGGTAGGAAAAGGGTCAGAGCCAGGCAGAGAGGAACAGTGGGAAGGACAGCAAGCAGGGATCCCTTGTACTGCTCCTAACAAGAGTATCAGGCAGCACCCAGGGAAAGGCAGCAGTGCAGAGAGGAGGAAGCTCACTGCATCCCACCACCAATCCCTGCTGCAGCCAGATAGATGGATACTGTTCCATGGGCTAATACCACTTACACCCACTAGATATATTTTAGATGCATTTACATCCATATATATCTATAGAACAACTAGCGAGGACCAATCTTCTTGTGTCACTCACTGTCCCAGCCTCAGGGCTGCCATCCTCTCTTCTCCCACCCTACTGATGGATAGAAGGAAACAACCAACACATGGCTTGAAGGAAAGCTACAGCGTTCAGCTTGAACTCAGTGAGAGCAGCTCTGAAACCCCTGCCAAGGCTTGACTCATGCCAATTAGATCCCCAGTTCTCAAGCACCTGACAGCAGTGTCCCCTGCCCCGAAGCAGTGGCTGCTCTTCAGCCCAGGATTGGGAAAGGCCCTGTGGGCAGCTCAGTCTGCCCGGAATAGTCTTTTTTTCCTTTAAAAAATACCCACAAGGCAGCACTTTCTGAGAAGAGTTAGAAAAAAAATCACTTATCATGAATCTTTGGACCATATTTCTCTGTCTTTCATCACTGCACACATCACCAAACACATCTCGCAGAGCAGCGCCTTTACTGTGCTCTTGATAAATAGGGGTCCTGCCTGGGGTTACCAGTGAGGTTCCATGCCTGCTGCCAAGCCTGATGCCAGCAAGCTTCCAGGGGAATTAATAAATAACAGGGAGAGAGAAGGGGGAAAACAGCTTTTGTGCAACTTCAGCCAAAGTTTCCTTCCAATGCTGGCTGAAGAGCACAGCCCTCATGTCCTGAGATAAAACTGATTGCTGCAATGGCAGCATCCCTCTGGATGCTATTTGGTCGCAGGGATGCTGGCAACCACAGTGTATTAAACCTCACTGCAGTCATCGAAATTATTCTCCTCTGTGTTGCAGGGTGTTTCTTTAGCAACTCCAGGAGTTGAACAGTCCCCACCTGGTGACAGGCAGGTGGTTATTTGCTTCCCTGTGAGCTCACACTGTGGCTGTGCTGTATGGTGGGCAGGGGCAGGATGGGGACACAGCTCCAGCACCAACAGCAAGCCTTTAACCACAGTAGATGCTCTTCAGAATGTCACTCTCAGGCCTCTAAGCACCCCCTGGCACAGAGTGAGTTGGGTCTTTCCATAAGAACTGGCACCCCTGGAGCTTTAATAGGATGCAGGCCCCTACATGCCAGTGTGGCTCGCCTCCAAACGCTGGTGACAAGAGCATGGGGGATGCGGGTACCTGTTTGCAGGAATGATGAGATGGTTCTGATCCACCTGGATCTTGTCTCACACCAAATTCTCAGCAGCGTCACAACCCTTCAGCTCTTGAAAACTTGCAACCAAACAACACAAGCTCATGTGCTACAGAATCTGCTCCCCACCAGGACAGACAAGGCTTACTGGGGAGGTTTTTCGTTATTGCTTTTGACACTCTTAACAGGTTCCTGTAGAAAGTGATGCTGAAGGGATTCAGGCTCCAGCCACCAGCCTGGATTACTCCCCTCCAAAGGAAAGGCTGCAGTCCTCATAGCTCCAAGAACTGCACATCTGCCTTTGCTGCACCAGGGCACACCAAGCTTCAGCCCAGACCCTGGGAGAGGACCAAAAGGGAAATCCTCCTGCCATCCCTTTGCAATACCAGAGCAGCAACTCCAACACTTTCCCTCTCCTCTTCCATTTCTAAAGACTGGCATAAACACAAAAAACACAGGAGAAAGGGAAAACCACAAAGAATAATGAAAAGCAAGGCAGCAGAGCTGTATGATCCTGCCTGGGGAGATTCCAGCACTGAAAGGTGCAGTTGCCACTCTCCTTCTGAGCATCCCATGGCTGAAGCAAACGACTTGGCCCATGGGGACGCATTCGTCCCCTGGCGCCAGCACCCAGCCAAGGTAGCTCCCCGCAGAGATTACCCTACAAGGGCAGGCCATGGCCACAGGCTCCGGCTCTGCAGCTCTGGGAAGAGGGATGCGCCTGCCTCTGGCGCAGGAAAGCAGGCGGCTGCAGCACTGCGCTCCTATGGGAGTTTTGGGGGTGCTTTAACCCCAAGGTGTGGTGCATGGAGGAGATGAGGGCAAGCCGCTCCTCTTCACTATGTGCTGGAGGGGTTTTGTGATGGGACACAGGGACTGTGGTCCCTGCAGACTGTGGGCTGTGCCGAAGGGATGTGGAGCTCCGGCTGGCCTTGGCAGGGAGCAGGATGCAGTTGTCACCACACAGCCACCACTGCCAGCTGCTCTCCTCTGGGAGGAGGTTACAGCATTAAAGCTGACAACGGCTCTACATCAAAACTTCCCATTTTCAGGGACGCTGCTGCGGCTCAGGCAGTTGTGTTGCAGGAAGCATCTGCTTCTTGTCATGCTCCTGCTTCTCCCATGGTACAAGTAAGGACGGTGAAGTCCAAGCAGCTAGGCAGGACCAGCTGCTTATAATGTGCTGAAAACAAGTGAAGATACCAGAGTGCCAACACTGATACCTGTGATGGGTCTGCTCTGAGATGGTGAAGATGAGGAGGACCAGGGATGGTGCAGGAAGGAAGGAGGGGAGTGGGGTGGCCATGGCAGCAGGCTGATGCTGCATGCAGATACACAAGCACCGGCGTTAGCTCAGTATCTTGTGTGGGTTTGGCACCTTTTGAGAACCACTCAGAAATGAGACTCATGCAAGGTCTTGGCACAGATGCTTGGAAACCTCCCTCCTGCACACCATGGGGCTCAGAAAGAACAACACATTTCAATGCACAGAGCATGACAAATGTTACAAGTATTAGTGCAAGAGGTCCTGGGGGGGGGTGGGGTGTCAGCCCTTCTGAGCATGCCAGCATGTGTGACAGACCCCTAGGAGGGCCCTGGAGAACATCTCCATGCTCCTGACCAGAACATCTGTGGGTTGCACTGAGCCAACCTAGTTCAGCCATGCCCTTTCAACTGCTGTTTCACACTCACATTGTCTTCCAAAACTAAGACAGCAGACACCTCAGAGTGGCCGGAGATGGATGAAGGCAGCAATACTTGCAAAGTATGCAAGATGAGAGGCTGGAAATGACTGGGATGATGGGGAGAGGAATGTCAAGCACTGAGACCAGTGTGAAAACTGAAGAGCCGCAGCTTTCTGCCACTTCAAGGACAATGAAAATCCAGCACAATGGAAACACAACTTATCTAAATCTGATCAAAGGAGAAACTTTTCCATGCAAAACCTGAATCAGCACAACTTGCAGCTACACATTTGCATCCCTCAACTGAACACCCTTGGCCATCCCTCAGAAGGTTGAAGACCACTCCGAAGCATTGCCTTGCAGAGACCAAGTGTTTGCCTGGCCCCTGGGCAAAACTGCCATAGGATCAGCTGCTTCATGAGGCAAACCATGCAGGAAAAGGAGATCCTGTCTGGGTACAGGGTCCCTGCATTCTGTTATTTGCTGGTTTTCCAAGCCACATTCACCCACATTCCAAGCAGATTCCCACCACACATGAACAAGACTTCGGAGGAAGCACAGGGATACAGCGAGACACATAAGAAAGCCAACCCTTGCTCTGGAGTCCTGCAGGTTTTCAACTGGTGCTCCCCGCTCCACTTGTGTCTTACTGTCCTGAGAATGCCTGGCAAAAAAAAATCACAACACCACACTTAAAAGTGGCTTTTGGACCTTGCTTTTTGTTCGCTTTTCAAAGCCCAGAGGAATTTGGCAGATGCAGATTTCAATTGATTCTTTCAAATGTGATGTTTTAAATGTGATTTTGCCCTTAGCCATGGTTGAATAGCTGCACAGGAAACCCTTGCTGGATGAGATTCAGAGTGCCCTGTGAGCATCAGCGGCATCACAGCCATGGGGATGAGGGCAGCTCATGCTGGGAGCATGGCACTGGAGGAGTAAACACTGAGCTGGTATTACAGGACCAGAAAGGATCAACTGCCTGCAGAAACCCCGCTGTGCTCAAGCTGTGCTGGCAGAGCCAAAGACAAGCCCTTCCTTTAACAGCACTGAGTTTTTATAGACAAATGCAAAGTGTGGGAGAAAGTCTCATCCCCAGATCACAGATGGTGAAGCAAACACTGAGGGCATGTATGGGATGCAACAGCCAGGAATTAACCAGTTCTCCTACATCCCAGCCCAGAGCACTGCCATGAAGTTGTTGCTACAGGCTGGTAATCACAGGATAAACCAGACCTGGGTGATGCAAAACACCTCGGTCTGTGGGAGTTGTACCTCCATGTCCCAGCGAAGGCTCCTCTGAGCAATCACTGCAGTTATGCACCAGCTTGCCACAGAAAGGAAGGCTGATGTGAGCTGTGACCCACTGATGGGGAGGGTGGCCAGTTTATGATCATCTCCTACTTGCAGTAATTCCCCATCCCATATTTCCAACTTCTTGCACGGTTCTGCTCCATGAGACACCAAACAGAGCTGTTACAATGCCCCAAATCCCTCCCTGCCAGGGCTGGATGGATCTGCCTTCAGCCCTGAAAGGCAAGAGTGGCTTTGCAGAGTTTTCCTGGCTCATTATTAAAGGGTGAAGGTAAAAAAAAAGAGGTTTGCTAGGGAGTGAAAAAGGTTTGAGCGAGGTGATGCTGTGGACAGACATCTTGTCCATCAGGTTATTCATCTGCCCTCCAGAGCCACTACATCTTCCCCGTGCAAAGGCAGTGTTTCTCCTGCCCTTCTTCCCCCTGCTATCACTGTCAGGGTAAGCATACCCTAAGGAATGAATAAAACCTGTTTTATTCCCCTCTGGAGAGGGAAAAGAGCACCAAGATATCACCTACAGCAACATCTTTTGCAAGGGATGAGAGATGATACCATCTCTTTGGAGGGCTGCCCAAGCACATGCTGTGATTTACAGCGCGGAGCCCGGGAGTACACAGGAACCGCTGCCCCCGTGTCACAGGAGCTGCTTCTCCTCTGCACACCATGAGCTGAATCCTGAGGTGCTGGCAAAGGGTAACTCCATTAAAACCAGTTTATAGGGTGTTAAGCTCTCAGCTGATTTTAACATAGAAGTAGCAAACACAAGATAAGGATGGTGGAAGGCTGAGGCAGGGGGGAAGGAGGGATTCCTGTTAGAAACCCATGTTTGATTTGTTGTTTGAAAGGATCAGCTCCCAGAGTTTCAAGAGGAGCTGAATAAACACATGTGGCAGGTTTATCTAGTGCTCCAGCTCCTAAGGGAGTATTTCAAGCTGATGTAAATACCAACTGCTCTGCCAGGCAGGAAGGGGGTAAGAGAAAAAGTCCCTTTTTCACAGCAAAGGGAGATGAACATGCAGCTGCAAACACCACATGAGCAGAAGAGGTAAGCATGAAGTCACCACGAACCCCAAGCAAAGCATCACCCAGTGTGCTGCGGACCATGCTCACCATCCAGGTGGTTACGGGAAAGGTACTTGAGTCCTTCATCCAGCAGGATAACAGGCAGGGAGATTTTCATTACAACCACCCACTGTGGCCAGCTCAGGGGGGTTACCTGGAAGATGAGCTGCAAGATGCAAAGGATTGCACATGTCAGTAGGGAAGGAGGTGAGAGTTTTTATGTAAGGGTCAGGTTGTTGTATAGCACAGGCTGAGAGGAGGTCATTCCTCTCCAGAAGGGATGTACAAGGACAGAGAATCCAGATAACCCAAAAAGCAGGACTTCTTCAAGGTCTGTCATGACCCCAAGGTGGCTCTTGGCAAAGATCTGAATCAAAAATGGTCTCTCCTGCAGATGGGTAAAGTGAGGAACAAGCTAGGACTGTACGTTCGTGTGCTCGCAGCGGCTTAGCAGGGCATAACAGGCAATGCAGCCTCCTGGGCACAGTGACATGCTTTATCGTAAGCGCCTTTAGGCACCAACCAAGGCATCACCAGCCTCTGGAAGGGGCTGAACCACCTTCTGGAGATATTTGCACCCCTTTACATTACCTATACAGAGAGCTTCTGACTTAGGGTAAAGGCTCTCTGGGGCAGGATGATTCCCACTCCTCATGTTGGTTCATGACCTGATCCTGAGGGTGTGTGCTCGGGACAACAATCTCAGAAGCTTCCAGCCCCAAAGATTGCCCCAGAGCTGTCCTAGCCCACAGCAGGAGCTTCTGGGCTGTGCACAAAGGTTGCAGAAGGCACTCACAGGCATGGGCTTGACGTAGAGGATGAGGAAGTGCAGAGCCATGGACATGATGATGGCTCCCAGCAGCCAGATGTTGAGCCATGGTGGCATCCGCAGCAGTGACTGGTTCTCAGAGACACTGTGAAAGCGAGGGGACAGGGTTAGCCCCAGCAACCTCCTGCTCCTGCCCAACCTGGGTGTTCCCATTGCTCTTCAAGGTGCAAGGCTGTACACTATAGCCTTTCTCTTCCAGACTGTCCCTTTTTAGGCTTTTCTGTGGACTGGATCTGGATACAGATCCCAACACAACCAGCCATGCATGGATTAGGACCGGTCATTAACAGACTCAAACTAACAGATGTGGATCCAGCCCTTCCTCCACCACTGTCAGCAGCAGAACACTGGCTTGGAGGAATTTATCTACGGCAAACTCAGGGTACCTCCAAGAGGCTCCTCTGAGTCAAAGCAAAGCCCCCAGCTTACCAACAGATGCTCAAAGAGGTCCTGCACAAAACGGGTCATGCACAGCACGTTCACAGCAACCTGTGGCCACACTACCTGTTCAGAGCGTTGCACATTTCGATTGTCACCAGCACAGACAGAGCCATCGTGGTCGGGTATCGGGACTCAAAGATCTCACAGTCAATTCCTTCAAAGATGGGGTTGTTCTCAGTGCACCTCATGAAGTTCCTCTGTCGGCACAGGAAACAGCTGGTAAATACACTATAGAGCAGCAGCGTAGGAAAGGCAGGAAAGAGGAGAACAGGTCGACTGGTTGGGGCCGCATGATGAACCTTGATTATGAGGGTTGCTGTTAAATATCCCACAGTGCAGAGCAAATGATAGAACTGCCTAAAGTGATCCAGCTTCTGCTGTGGTTGGGGCTTTAGGGGTATGGTCAGGGAGGGACTTAATTGATTTTCATGTGTAGTTAATAAGGTGTTTGAGCACACACACATCTCCATCAAAAATACATCTTCCATTGCACGTTGTTGTGATGGCACCCACTTTCCCACCACCTTGTTTGGACCTACAGTAATGAAAAATCAATCCTTTTCAATGTGGGATCAGGTACGGGAGCTATTTTCAGTTTGTTTGAATTGTTTTCCCCACCATGCTGGTCACTGGCAAGAGCAAGGCTGGAACCGAGCCTGAGGGAGAGAATTTGCTTTTAGTTTTTGTCTTTTCCACCAGGAGTTTGGGAACATTACACAACCACAGCAGAAAGGTGGAGGAAACATCCCACTGCCTGAATCCGTGCCCTCGCCCATCTCCTCAACACATCAGCCCATTCCCCTCCCAACTCACCAGCTGATGGAAGGAGACCTGCGGTCCCTCAGCGTCGTACAGGAACCACCAAGTCGCTGCGCCCACTGTGGCCAGGCCCACGTACACTGCAGCCAAGAGAGACGCCCTTACCCCCAGCACCCAGCAAGGGGCCCCCTTCCCTGTGGCAGCCCATGCCCATCCTCATCCTCAGCTCATGGTGCCCACAGGGGCTCACCTCCGACAGCCAGGTAGCGGAAGAAGAGCCAGCCGCTGATGAGGGGCTCCTTGGGGTTGCGGGGCTGCTTGTCCATGATGTCCAGGTCAGGGGGGTTGAAGCCCAGTGCGGTGGCTGGCAGCCCATCCGTCACCAGGTTCACCCACAGCAGCTGCACGGGGATGAGGGCCTCAGGGAGGCCCAGGATGGCGGTAAGGAAGATGCTGTAGGATAAGAAACAGATGCCTGATTAGACAAGCCAGAGAGTGTCTGTGTTGTGTAAGGGGAGAACAAGCAGGTACACTGGATCCAAACACCCCAAACTCAATATTCACCCAAAGCCCTGCAGATGAACCTGCAGCCCCCAAGTCAGGAACCACAAGTCCAGGACTGAATTTTGCAGCTAAAAGCTTTTCCTGTTGCTATTAAAGTTTGCTTTGCAGTTGAAACCCAACCACTTATATCCCCATGGCCACATGGGTTCCAGTTCCCAGCACAAACACCCCTCCTGAAACAAAAGGGTGAAGGATGCCCAAGTGATCCCAAGGCTGTGCTCATGTTGCTGAGGACAGCACTGGTTTACTGGGAGGGATGGGCAGGGATGGGGCAGCTACTCAAGGACCTGATGCAAAGTGCAGTGGTGTGAGCTGGTGGCAGCAGCCCGTGCACACGTATCTGCACCTATCTCAGACACTGGGCCTAAATAGGCAATGGATTAACTAAACAGTTCCTGGGAGGTGGCATGACTATAAAACTACAAATGAAAAGTCCCCTTGCTCATGGGGAATAAGACAAGGCATAGCTGCCCCACTTGGTACCCAGAGTTAGTTCTGGGCACCACGTGATGGCAGGAGTAGGGGATATGGGCAGGACTGCAGGTCATTTGTTCCAGCTGCTTTTCCCCCTGGTGTGGTGCCCAGTGTGGGGGACTCTCACCAAACAACTTCCCCGACGTTGGAGGAGATGAGATAGCGGATGAACTGCTTCATGTTGTTGTAAATGGCCCGGCCCTCCTCGACGGCTGACACGATGGTGGAGAAGTTGTCATCAGAGAGCACCATCTCAGCAGCTGACTTGGCAACAGCCGTGCCCGACCCCATGGCGATGCCAATCTCTGCTTTCTTCAGGGCTGGAGCATCATTGACACCGTCGCCTGTCTGCATGAAGCCATGATTAATGGGGTGCAAAGGACTGGACCAGGCAGAGAGGAGGGGCCCAGGAGGTGGTGGGGTGCCCCTGGAGGACTCACCATGGCAGTGATCTCATGGAAGGACTGGAGGTACTCGACGATGCGGGACTTGTGTGCTGGCTCCACACGGGCGAAGCAGCGGGCATCGCGGCATGCCTGCCGCTGCGCCTCGGGAGACAGCTCATCAAACTCCCGGCCCGTGTAGGCTCTGCCAGTCACATCCTCAGTCTCGGCGAAGATGCCGATCCTGCGGCAGATGGCCACCGCCGTGCCCTTGTTGTCACCGGTGATCATGATGACGCGGATGCCGGCCTTGCGGCACATCTCGATGGAGGAGGTGACCTCCTTGCGGGGAGGGTCCAGCATCCCCACACAGCCCACGAAGGTCAGGTTGTTCTGGGTGGGGGAGAACAGCCCCAGATCCACATTAATCCTCCCAGGATGCAGCCGCTTCCCTCTCCACTGTGAAACCACCCCAGGCATGGGGA
This sequence comes from Agapornis canus, assembly GCA_036873685.1. Classification (NCBI taxonomy): domain Eukaryota; kingdom Metazoa; phylum Chordata; class Aves; order Psittaciformes; family Psittacidae; genus Agapornis; species Agapornis canus. The sequence continues at coordinate 4,281 of JBAFWW010001001.1, read as the reverse complement.
TTTCCCCGGGAGGAAACTTTCATGGGGTTTCTATCAACAGCAACCCAATGCAATGGGATGATCCCAGCCATGCTGCCACTCCTCACACTGGTTTGCTTTGCTCCCCTCCTCCCTGCCCCTCTTGTTGGCCCCCAGGCCCCTCTCAGCAGTCACCCCCTGGGACAGATTCCCACTGGAATGGGGCTGTTGGCTTTGGGACCACTGCAATAGAGCTCTGAACTGGTTAGCAGAGCTGAGCCATTGCACTGCCTGCTGCCCAGAGAAACCAGACCGAAAACACTGCTGGGGCAGCTGGAATTAGGTGGGGAAACTTTGGGAATAAGGGAAAAATGCCCTGGAGAAAGCCCCCAGTGCCATACCTCGTAGTGGACGAAGGCAGCGGAGTCGTGCAGCTGCATGGTCTCCCTGCGGACAGGCGAGTCGTGCGTGGCCAGGGCCAGGCAGCGCAGCGTGTCAATGCCCATGCCCCAGTCCCGGATCCTACCCAGGATCTTCTCCCGCACCGGGGCTGTCAACGGGACCTTGGTGGTGCCCACACGGACATGGGTGCAGCGCTCAATCACGCTCTCCGGGGCACCCTGGGGAGCAGAGGAGGGCTTAGGAGCGAACCAAGAGGATGAGCATCTCTTGCCAGCACTGAAGGGAGTGCGGGAGGGAGGGAAGGCACCAAGTTTGGGCAAAGGGGAAGGAAATCTCTCCCAAAGGCCAGCACGCAAATCCTGGCGCTGCGGCTCAGTGCAGTAGGTGGCAGCCTCCGACCGAGCACACTGCATCAGGTCCCCAGGCAACAGGATCTGCTTTGAAGGGGATCCCGCAAAACCTACATGTCTTCCCAGGATGCTCCCACACCACAGACCCCCTCTCAGAGCAGGACGGGATCAGGGGGGTAAATCTCTGCTGACAAAACAGCATCTCTGCTGCCTGAAGAATGCTCACTGGATGCTTGCGATGCCTCTGTGAACCAAGAAAGCCTGTCTTCTAGCATCACAGCACCTCACCCCATCCCTCCTGACCTTACAAAAGACCCCATCAAGTTTCTTCTTTTTAATATAAAACTTGAAATCCTTCTATTGCTCCTCTTAAAAAAGCTCATCCAGGACTGCCAGGGCACTGATGCTGTGGCTTGGGAGGGTCCTGACTTGATCTGGAGGACAGAGTTCACCCACCCAGAAGATCTCTCAGTGGGAACAACAATATACAAATCTTCTCAGAGTCAGCCAGGGGAAATTCCTGCTGCATCTCTTCTTGGGAAGAAAATGCCCTTTAAAACACTATTTTATTTCTGGTTACAGTGGAAAGCTGGACATCACCCTTTGGGCATTTCTGGTGTCCAGAGGGTCCAAGCTTTTAATAAAGGCAAGTTTTGCACTGGGGCAGCTCTTCCCTGGCGCCAGCACCAGCACACTCAGCATCTTTTTCTCCCTCTAAATCACTTTACTTCCTTTTTTCTCTTCCCATTACTGCAAAGACTCCCCCCCTCCCTGCCCGCACCAGCCTACCTGGACCCCAGCCAGCTAAGGGAGGAGACAGACTGCAAAGCATCACTGTCCACTGCAGTAAGGGCTAAGTCCTGCTGGGGTGTGCATGGGGAGGGAGGATCCTGCGAGGTGCTGAGGATGCTGCCCTACCTTGACAAACATCTTGCTGCCTGTGGAGTTGTGGCCGGGGCCTGTGGGTGTGCAGTACACAGACATGGACTTGCGGTCACGGGAGAACTCCAGGGTGCATTCCTTCTTCATCAGCTGCTTGATCACCTGTGGGGACAGCACAGGGCTGAGCTGGGATGTGACAGGGACACGGCAGCCAGGACTCTGCATCTAACAATGCATCACATTAACAGCAGCTGAGGCTCTAATCAAGCTCATTTCAGGACATGATAATTTCCAGGTAAGCAGTAACAATCATTCCCTCACACTGTACCTACAGGTTTGCAGGGTGATGCCCCAGTACATGGACCCATGGACACAGGCAGTGCCCACAGACAGGCTCCTGCCCCCTCAACACTCCCAAAACCCCAGCACAAACCAGGCTCTACTATTGTTACTCATTAAATAGTTCAGAAGCCAAATGCTCAGCACAGTAGCAGCCAGCCCTTAACCAGTCCCCTTCTCTCATCCGTGATGGCATCACAGCTCCCCTCCTGGAAGGACACGTCTTGTCCCAAAAAAGCCATCGAAGAAGCAGGACATCTAGGTCCAATCCAAAGTATTTTCCAGACAGGGCAGTGAGGATGTTGATGCCAACCTTACTGCTTATACAATTACATTTTGTTGCCAGGAAGGTCTTGCTTGTGAAAAGGACCCAACCAGCTTCTTGAACAGGATTCTTACAGCAACTTAAATGTAAATACATCAGTGAAGGGCAAAAAACCCCCTCCTTTTAGAGTAAAACCTTGCCAGTTCAAAGTTAAAGGGATGCTCGTACTGCAGCGAGGCTGTGAACAGGAGCTGGGGAGGTAGATGTGTGAATTTGTCCATGCCAGCACTGTCTGTGGATGTTCCAGGCAAACACCAAACGGCTCCCAAAGGCCAAACCCAGCACAGGGCATGAGTGTAGTGACTACAGTGGGTGCTGTGCCCATAAAAGCAGTGCTGTCTCCACTGTACTGCACACTCAGCACATCAGCAAGGACACTTAAAACCTGAAAGTTGCTGTGGAAACCCCAAAATCCCATTGGAGATTTCAAATCACAGAGCCACTGAGAGCACAAGCAAGAAGCAGGGAAGAACTGCTGCCAGGAAACTCCAAGGAAGGGGGTTCTGTCCCTGCATAACACAACAGTAAGGAGAGAAGCTCCAGTGACCAACCCCAGCCTGAGAGGCAGTGCAGTGATGGGTACATAACCAAGGAGCTGCTGGACTGATATATGGCTAGGAAATTCCATCTCCCTTATCAGAAAGGAGGCAGGGGATTTCTTATGACCTGTTCTGGCATCTATCTGGGGAGGAAATGCCAGAACAGGGAGCCCTTCCTTCAAGCAAGCAAAGACATTATGAGATCTAACAGCATGATACCAAAGCTGAGTAAATCCAGACATGAAATAACGTGTGTTTTCCCCAGAGGGACAGGGAGATACTGGAGAGCTGGAGTAAGAGAATAGCCATGTCGTGGTTTAAGCTGAACCCAGGAGAAGCCAGCACGGGGTATTTTCACATCAGAAATAGGTGTTTCCAAAGGGCAAGCCTTTTCAGGCAGGGGTTTGGTTCACGCTGTGGAAGACAACTGCTCAGTGCAAACTGGGCACCTAAAGATTTGCTGTGGAGCTATAAAACTCCAAACCTGTGCATCCAGAGCTCTGGCCATTGTCGAGGGGGTCTCTCCCAGATGAGCAGGGACTAGACTGGGTTTGAGCCTTGGGAATCACCTGGTCCAAAGCTCCATGTGGACCCAGATTTGTCCCCCCAAGCCCTGGCATCACCCCTCAGGGTCATTGCCCTACCTGCTTCAAAACCAGCTCAGGCCCTTTGTGAGCCAGGGAATTTCACTCTGTGGCAGGCCAGTCCCTTAGACCAGTGCAATGGTTCCTGCTCAAAGAACAGTCATCCCAAAGCCTTCCTCTCTCTCCCTCTCATCCCCCAGCACTGGGGCTCACAGGGGCTGCACCCCACTCACCGAATTGCAGGCGTTGGCTCGCTCTACCTTGGACAGTTTGCTGATGTCAGTGTTGAAGACATTCATCTTCTCCACCAGGCACGTCAGGGCTGTTTCAGTGGCTTCCCCCACCTTCTCATAGACTTTTTTTGACTAGAAAGCATAAAAAAAACCCAAAACTTAAGCTTTAGAGCACATCCTCTACCTGCTGCCCTGATCAAGGATGCTGCCACCCACTGCACCACCCCGGGGCTCCCAGAGCACTGCCCTGCGGTGAGTTGAAGCCAAGGATGGGCATCCCAAAAGACAAACCTCCACTGGCTTTGCCTTAAAGTAGCCCAAAGCTCAAGGAAAAGCATCCCCTGTCCCCCACACCGCCCTGGTGCCCCCGCACCTCGTTGTAGTCCAGTGAGGAGTCATTGCAGAGGGCACAGATGGTGGCCAGCTCCACCAGCCCGTCGTACTGCCCGCACTGCACCGGCTGCTCGTCCTTCAGGCTGCAGGGAGGAAACAACACCCAAACCTCACACCAGCTCGCGTGGTCAAAGCGGCATAGAATCCCAGCCTGGTTTGGGCTGCAAGGGGCCTGACAGCTCACCCACTTCCAACCCCTGCCATGGCAGGGACTCCTTCCTCTGGAGCAGCTTGCTCCAAGCCCCTGTGTCCAACCTGGCCTTGAGCACTGCCAGG